>JAOUQU010420597.1:0-10792 GCA_028566735.1 Ammoglanis amapaensis
ACACAGATATACACATACACAATACACACACATATATACACATACACACACAGATATACACATACACAATACACACACATATATACACACACAGATATACACATACACAATACACACACATATATACACATACATACAGATATACACATACACAATACACACACAGATATATACACACACAGATATACACATACACAATACACACACATATATACACATACACACACAGATATACACATACACAATACACACAGAGATATACACATACACAATACACACATACAGATATACACACAATACACACACAGATACACGTACACAGACACACACACAGATATACACACAAACACAAATACACACACATACACCCAGAGATACACACAGATACACAAAGACACATACAGAGACACACACACACACACAGAGATAGATACACGCACACATAAATACACAAACACAATTAACAGATTCAGGATAAATACTTAGTTGATAAGACATTAATAATTATAATATCTGATTAATAAAACAAACGTTACCGAGTTTCTAAAATAATCTGAACGATGAATCTTAATACAGCAGATATTAGAACAACTTTATTATAATTTTATTTATTGTACAATCAAAAGATTTGATTTCCTCTTGATTTTATGATTCTGGCAGAAATAAAGTTCAATAAAATCACGTCTCTAGTTTGTCGAGAAGCAACTTTATTAGAAACGTGGTGAGATTTAAGCAGAAATATAAACATTCTGACCCGGGACGCGACCCCATCCTCACCTGAGAGACCCAGTTTCTCACAACACGAGTTACACGTGTGTTTGTGAACGAAGCTCCTCATGGCGTCCTCGCCCAGATTTGCCGGTCCGAACAGCAGATGTCCAGACGAGCTACAAAAAACAACCACGATGAACTGCACCGTTAATAAAAAGTGTGTGTGAGTGTGTGTTCCGGTTTTCTCCCACAGTCCAAAAGCATGTGTGTGAGACCTTTTCTCGTCGGCTCGGATCACGGACGGGTCGGTCAGTTCGGCCCCGACGCCTGAAATTAAACACATGCTGATTTAACCCCATTATAAACGCAGAGTGTAATGTGAGTCGTGCCGCTGGGTGTCGTGCACACACCCTGCAGGTCGAGGACGAGAAGCTCCCCGGCCGTGTACTCGTGAGTCCAGTGTGAGAACGCCAGGACGGTCTCCTCCAGGCCACCGGAGGGCGTGATTTCCTCTCCTGTGTTGTTGTTGTACTTCATGAAGTCTCCGCTCATGTTCCTCTCCACGGTCAACCAACAACCTTCAGCCTGCCACCACAGCAGACAGACTTCCAGGAACCTGGGGAAACCACACGCACACACACGTTCACGCCCACACGCACACACACACGTTTTTGGGGTGAACAGCCGGAGCACCCCGGGGTCACCGGGTTTGAACTCACCTGAGAGAATAAGGAACGCTGCTGGGTTTCACCTGGTCGAAGATCTGGGCCAGTTTCTGAGCCGCTCGCTGCTGCTGGATCTCCTACAGGAGTTTAACACAGTTAAAGAAGCACAGTGTAAAAAAACACAGTTAATAAACAGTTAAACGCTTGAAGAAACATGGTTTATAAACACAGTTAATAAACAGGTAATAAACTGTAAAACACAAAGAAACATGGTTAAAGAAACACAGTTTATAAACACAGTTAATTAAACACAGTTAAAGAAACACGATTGATAAACACAGTTAATAAACTATCGAAGTCAAAGAAACACATTTTAAGAAACATGTTTTAAACACAGTAAATTTAACACAGTCAATAAAAAGTTCACAGTTAATCACAAATGAACACAGTTAAAGAAACAAAGTTAATAAACACAGACAATTAAGCACATTTTATTAAACACAGCAAAATGAACAGTTAAATAAACAAGCACAGTTAAAAAAGCACCGTAAAATAAACACAGTTGATAAACAAAGTAAATTAAACACTGTTAATAAACAGTTAAACACAGTTAAAAGAAAACAAAGCTAAAAAAACACAGTTGATTAAACACATTTTATGAAACACAGCAAAATAAACAGTTCATAAATCACAGCTAAATTGACCACAGCTTAAATAAACAGTTAAGTGGACACAACTGAAGACACAGAGATTTTTTTACCCTCAAGCACAGCTGCAGGGCGGTGTTGTCGGGGAACTCGGTGGTCCAGTTCCGCACCACCTCGTCCCTGAAGGCCTTGACCACGTACACACATCCCGGTTTGAGCACGTCCCCCTCGGCCCAGGTGCACAGCACCCGCTGGGCGCGTCTCAGCCCCCCATCCAGCATCCCCTCCTGCTCGGAGACCGGCTGCAGCACGGCTGCGCGACCCTTCTGACACCACCAGGAGGTGCTGGAGAGGGCGGAGTCCGGGTCCGACTCCTCCAGGGTGTAGATACACACCTCCTCCCCTCCTGCAGGAGGAGCAGATGAGAAATTATTCTGACATTTATAATCATTTTATTTTAAAAGAAGCAACATAAAGCGTGAAAAATAAACACAAACAATAAAAACCAATTAAATATAAATAATAACTAACAATTATTGAACATTATTTATGTGTGTGTATCTATGTATGCGGTGAGTGTGTGTGTGTGTGTGTGTGTGCATTTATGTGTGTGTAATCTAGATATGCATTGAGTGTGTGTATGTGTGTGTGTGTGTATCTATATCTATATATGCAGTGAGCGTGTGTTTGTGTGTGTATCTATATGTCTTTGTGTGTATCTAAGTGTGTGTATGAATATGTGTGTGTGTGTTCATTTATGCGTATGTATGTATGTATGGTGTGTGTACATATGAGTGTGTGTATGTGTGTTTGAGTTTTGGTGAGTGTGTATCTATATGTGTGTGTGTGTGTGCGTGTGTGTGTGTTGACACAATAACATTAGACGTTGTAACAGAATGAGTATTTTGTGGATGATAAAGTGGCGTCCGGGTCTCTCACCCAGCAGGGTAACGGGTGTGAACGGGATCGTGTGTGCTAATCTCATCAGGTTGTTCCTCTCCATGGCTGCAACGGAAACATGACACCTGTCAATCACACGGCGAGAAAGAGAGACAGAGAGAGAGAGAGAGAGAGAGACAGAGAGACAGAGAGAGAAAACTCACCTGAATAATGAGGGTCCAGGTCCTCGCTGCTCTGGAACACCGGACCTCGAGCTGCTAAAAGAGTTCAGAGGCACCAAAACAAAACAAAAGGGAGCCGATCTGGTCCCACTGTGGTTTACAAAATGCTTATTAATAACTGTGATCATTTTACCTTCGCCTGCTACCCAACTCTGCACGCTGGGAAACAGAAAGCAACCTTTTAACAAGGACGGAAATAAACTGAAATCTTTACCACTCAAATTATTGAGGTTATTAACTTACGACGACCGGCGGCTGACTGAGCGTGCCCAGCTGCTCAAAGCCGATTGGCTGGTGCTTCTGGTGGCCTGAAAAGTAGCCGCGGCGCTGACGTTAGCGCTGATCTGAGAGCTCTTTACACCCGCCGCGAAGCGCGATGGTGGGTGCGTGACATATTCGTGAACGTGAACTTCCCTCTCACCTGACTCAACGCGAGCGACTTCTGAAGGAAATCCACATGATCGGAGTCTAGAGGGAAAGGAAAGTGCAACGGGTCAAAGGTCAGTGCCTCGTTCTTCGCTCGAGGCTCGTGATCTTACTCACTCAGCTGGCTGAGGCTGGCGGACGATCGGACTTTACGTCCCGACATCCCCTTCCACTTCCTCTTGCTCTTCCTGAACGAGTCGCGGATGTGGACACTCCGGTCCAGGCGTCTGACCTGCGGGACGCACGCCGCGATACGGTTAGGACACGTGCAGCCGTGGGTACGGACGATGTTTAGATGTTTTGCTGTTGTGTTCTCACCACGTTGGTCGTCTCTCCTTCCTTGATTTTGACGCACTTCCTGCCGAACGAGCGTTTCCTCGCTAGAGTCTTGGATGCTGGATAAATAAAAAAGACGTTTGCCCAGAGTAAATCGTCACATCCTTTTTATCGACTTCGCTCTGAATTACCTTTGTGCTCCAGGCCTGCGGGGGGCGACACGTCACCTCCTGAGGTGCTGCGTTTGGCCAGGGGCGAGGCCATAGTCTCCACGCTGGCGGACAGCGAGCGACAATGCTGCAGCTCCCTCTCCATGGCGAAAGACCACTTCCGTCCGAAGCGGCCGGCTTTAGGTGTGGCCGAATCGCTATCGCCGCAGAACGCTGGGTTCACGATGCCCTTATCGGTGTCGGAGAAAACGTCGTCTTCCTCCTCCTCTTCTTCCTCCATGGAATCCACCCGGGTGTCGTGGGCCCAGACGGTGGTGACGGAGCTGCCGCATGACGGGACCGGGGACCCGCTCAGGTCCGGCCACAGCTGCGGTAGTGACCCGTGCGAGAGGCGGAGCCCGGCGGATGAATCTCCGCCCAGTCGCCGCCTGGTCGCGCCAGGCTCGGTGTCCAGATTTCCCAGCACCCACTGGAGTCGGCTGTCGCTGTCCTCGATGGAAGCGCGGGGTGCCCTTCCCGTGGCCAGACGGAGCAGCGAAGGTGGGGTGCTCCGGTATGCTTTGGGGGACGGAGGGGCATTGCTGGGCGTAACTGTCCCGCCCACCCGGAGGCTCCAGCTGTGCGACAGCTGCTGGAAGTGCCGACTCTGGCCCAGGAGCTCGACCTCCTGCTGCCTGTTGTCGGAGGCCGAGAGCAGCTTGAGGGTGTCCACCGCCAGAGCCGAGAGGTCCTGCAGCTGACCGAGCTGAGAGTCCAGTCGCTGGAGGCTCTCCTGGATAAACTGGACCTTCTCCGAGACCTCGGACATGGTGCCCATCATCTCCTCAGCCCTGCCAAAACACACACATGGAGTCACCCATCCACCGGGATCACGCACCGGAGTTTTTATTGAGCTATTACATAGTGCGTGGAAGAGCCCAGAGATCAGGGCATGGCTCATGTGCTACAGCAGTGATTGTCTAAAGAAGAAGGACACATGCCAGGGTCGGTCAGTAGCCGGGTGTGGTACGTACTTGTCTGCGGCGTGTCGGATCCGGTTAATCTGGCTGCTGTTTTGACTCTGACGTTTGTCTCGAAAATATCCGGCCACACATCGCTCCTCGAACTCGTGCAGCTTCTTTAGATGATCCGGAGCCAGGAACAACTCTGGAAGGAACAGAAAGATTCGATTGGGTACGAGCACTCGATTCCCAGTCATGACGGGCACCAGTAACGGCATGGATGCGGTACTATCGGCATTGATTACAGCTTTGCACATTGGGGTTCCACATTCCGTATATTCACTGAGTATCTGAGTACTCTCACTGAGGCTGGAGTCACGAGCCAGTCTGGATGCGCCTCTGTGCTTGTGCCACGCCGCGCTCGCGCACGAGGTCACGTGACTCAGGAGGATCAGCGGCGGAGGCAGCCAGGGCTTCTTGTGGTAGGTCATGATGAAGCGATAACGGTTGTACATCCACAGCTTGTTGGAGATGGTCTTCATGTGGACGTAAACGTTACTGTCGGGATATAAATGTAAGCGTTAAAGCATTTCTCCACCGCCGCCATGGCATCAACAATTCACGGTGGAACCGAGTCTGAAGGACTTACTTGTAGAAGGCGATTAGCAGGTTGACCATGATGATGTACTGCATGAAGAGATAGACGGCCTGCAGCAGCGGGTTGAGGAACGAACCAGGAGGGCAATCGGGATCCGTTTCACAAGCTGCGTGAGACACAGGAGACAGACGGGTTTATGTGGTCCTGCACCGTCGGGGTTCGAGTGGCCGGGAGGGGGGGGGTCCACGTGGGGGACGTACGGTTGATCTCGCCGGCGTAGACCTCGCCGAACATCATGAAGTACGGCTGGAAGAGAACCTGCATCAGCAGCTCCCACGACGGATCCTCGTGAGGTTTCAAGATGGACCACCGGGGGGTGCCAAAGCTCACCAAGACGATTCCCATGATCCCCACGATGTAGAACATGTTCTTCATCTGTCAGACATGAGAATAAATAAACACATCAATGAATTCATCAGTGAATGAATGAATGAACGAAAGGGTACCATGTTGGCGATCATGGTCAGGTAGGGTCCAGCCTGTTGGTTGATGGCCAGCAGGTCCAGCAGACGTACGAACCAGAAGATGATGTCCAGACAGTAAACGAGTCGGCCGGCGGTTCGAACCGCGCCGGTGTACCAGCGCAGACCGACGCCGGTGAAGAAGAGCAGAATGGCCACGAAATCGTTAACGTTCCAGTACTCACTAAACCAGACCTTCAACTTCTTACTGAAGCGCCGGGGCTCCGACACCACAACCTGCAGGATGCCAGGGGACCAGAATTCATGTGTTCATAAGCGACCTAGGAGTAGTGAGGTTTGAACCTGCACCCTTAGTCCTGTCCCCCTAACCATTAGACTCTAGTGCTCACTACACACAACGATCAACTCGCCTCTCTGGTTTTCTCCACGGCCGTGGACAAGATGTACGTGATGACCAGCCACTCGGGGGCGCTGGGTCGCGCCTCCATCCGCACCAGGATGGTGTAGGAGAAGAGCGCCAGGAACGTCAGGTACGACAACTAAACACACACACACACATACACTTGTGTTACGAGACACACCAGAAACGTCAACAAAACATGAAAGTTCATTGATGAACTGATGAACTAGTGACAGGGAACCTCTACAGTTATGGGATGAATCGGAACAGCTCACATACTTTTGACCCTGTAGTGTATAATAACATAACAGGGCGACACCGGACCCACCGTGTGGAACCAGAACTTGACCACCGGTGCGCTGTAGAAGTCGTAGAGCTTCCTGGTCCACGGTAACCACCAAGCGACCAGGTTGGACCGGCGCCCCACGCTGGTGGCTCCTCTCTCAGCATCGCTCGGATCCTACAGAAAAAACGGCGCCATATCAATTTTGCAGCGCCCCCTAGTGTTTAAAGTGAATATTGCTTTATCAAACTGGAACATCAATTCTTGGTGCATATCGTGTTTATAACAGGTCACACTGAGACTTGCTCACTGCTTGAACTGCCCCCGATGCTTGGAAAGCCCCTGGGTTCCCGAGATTCCCGGGGCTCCCGGGGTCCCTCCCGAAGTGCAGCGCCTCCGGAGTCTGGGGGACGTGTGACATCTCGGCCTCGCTCTTGAACTCCAGGAGCTGGATGGCGACGGGCAGCAGGATGCTCACGACGATCTGAGTGGTGAGAGAGGAAATAAGAGCATCGGGTTCGATACAGCGATATTAAACAGCGCCTCTGAACCTCAGAACCTCGTTACCTTGAACCAGTTGTTCTTCCTCATGTTCAGCCGCCCCATCCACAGGTCGGTGAGGAGCATCTGAGTGCACGAGTGAGCCACGAACGGCCGGAGGCCCGACGCCACCGCCATCTGCAGGCAGGTGAAGTTGCTCCAGTCACTCATCTCTGAGGTCAGGAGCTTCATCGCCATGCGCTCGTTCTCCTTGAAGGCCTTGTCCAGGAGATCCACGGCCAGCTGACCGAACTCTCTAGAAAAGGTAGAACCGTGAGCCAAAGTTTGTAAAAGCTAAAACAAACTGCCATACGCTACATGACTAAAAGTACAAGTGGTAAAACAATTCAACAAGAATCGATACAAATCGATTCTCTACATTCAATAACAATCATTTTTAAGATGAAGCGACATGCGGGCACTCCAGCGTCCGGATACTTTTGACCACTTTTGGTTACTCGGACTTACAGCGAATACTTCTTGAGTTCGTCGGCGACGCTGTCCGGCACGTTGCTCTGCTTGGCCTCGCTGGCCATGGCGCGGTACAGCCGACACGCCACCACGGCCCTGGCCATGGCCTGCTCGCCGTGCTGCCACAGGAAGAGTGCCATCTGCTGGCGGCGCTTCAGCACCGCCCACACGAACAGGTCGTTGAAGCTGTAGACGAACAACGACGAGCCGCTCAGCTCCGTCGCCGCCATCGCAGCCGCCGCCGCCGATGGCTCAGCACCACGGTGAGAAGAAGACGACGACTTCTCCTGAACAGGAAAAGGAAACGCGTTTGTTTACGATCATTTTTTTTCAGGTCCGAGACGGAGAGGTGAAGGATGAGAGTCCTGACCCGCCGTCTGTAGGGTTCGGCGGTCCTGAAGAAGTGCGACTGGGGTCGATCCGTCTCCGTGACGTCCGGCTCGGACCTCGAGGACGCCGAATCCTCCCGACTGCTTTCCTAACCAACACAGAACGAGCTCGGTGATACAGACCACGTCCACAGTCACACCAAACGGACCGGACGGACCTTTAGCGCGGTGCTGATGCGGTTGTAGACGGTTCTGAAATTCTTGCGCATGTACGTGCTCCGATAAGCTCCGCCGATCAGGTACTCGATCACCATGCCGATGTCGATCAGTGAGATCTTGTAGCCCCGAGGAAGACGAAACTGAAGACAAACAAATTCCAGACCTGAGACTCCGGCTGTGGTTTTTACAGACAGAAATCTGTGGCGATTGTTGACGCCGTGTTGTTAGCTCGGACCTGTTTGGTGTCCTCGATGATGTGACACAAGAAATGATCCGAGGATCCCTGTTGCTATGGGAACGAGACGAACAACAAACATCACATGAGTGCAAATACATCGTAGTCTAGTGGTGAAGGAACAGGACCAGTGATCCAAAAGGATGCTGGTTGAAACCTCACCAATGCTAGGTTGCTGCTGTTGGGCCCTTGAGCGACGCCCTAAAGACTGTGTTCTGTAACTAATGGTGTTGTAAAGTGTTTAATTGTAGTAGAATAAAGCTGGAATATGTCAAATCATTTAAATGCTAAGTCACGTTTCTTTCTTCAGAACTCCTAGACGTTCTCGGACCGTAACCATAACGACAGATTTGGTGCGTTTCAGTGTTTACAGTAGTTTGCATACGCTAGCCTGGCTAGCATGAAGGTACTGAACGTGGTGCTACCGTGTTGTACAGCTCCTCCAGACGCGACACGGTCAGGAAGTGCTTCATTAACACGCCGTTCTCGATGAGCAGCTTGACGAAGCTGACGCGGTCCATCAGGAGAGCGTTCAACATGGCGTCTTCCAGAGCGCCCACCTACGCCGCGGCACAGGAGAGCTTTAGCGTGTCGCACAACAACACATGGCGATCGGTCGCATGTGTGAGTGTCATACCTTCCAGTGCTGACCGTACACCAGCACGTGATCCTGAGCCAGGTCGGCTCGGTCCCACGCTAACGTCACGCTAAGCTGCTCCGCCGGCGAACCTGCTCGTACGGAGTCCACAGGGTCAACAGAACCTTCCTGCTACATGAGAACGTTCCTAATTCTGACCGGTACCTTTCAGTGATGCTTTTAGGATGGCGACATCGGCGGCCATGTGGTCCTCGGATTCGGAGTCGAAAATGCTGATCTACAAGCACAAGCACCAGGAAAACAAATAAATAAACAAAAAATAAAGATTTATTACATAAATATTATAAAAAAGTTATACACTCATACACAACGGAACAGACGAGCTGGGACAGATTTAGACCATAAAATACAAACGTGGAGCACTGTAGCCATCATAACAATAAAGTGTGCACGCTTGTAGGTAAAGTCGTCTCTCTCTGTACATGTCTAAGCGGAAGTTTAAAGGATCGATCGGGACACAGAAGTGAAAAGGACTCTGATGTAACGATGGTCAGCGTGACTTAAATCGACCTGGAAACCGTTAATATACGTCACACACGTGTAGACAGACAGCTGCTGTTTACTAACAAACACGGACGGATAGACTGAGGGCAAAAAGGCAAGAAACGGACCCAAAGTAGCACTCAATTATGACATCACAAAACGTCGAGGTGGAACATTGAGTATCTGAAGGTCAAGATGTGCTCGAGATGAAAGAACCGGTTCCCGGAGATCTGTATCGCGTATGTAGAGTCAAGCACTGCTCTACGTTATTCGGCATCTAGATGCAGGTATTCGTTCTTGTCAGCAGAGGTCGCCGACAGCGCCGTGGATACTCACCGCGTCTCTGTGCTCCATGCACCGCGCGAGCAGGTCGAACAGCCGAAGCGCCTCGGCTCTGGCCACGTCCAGGACGCTCGCTATGCGCTGCAGGAAGTCCTCCTTGATGTGCGGGTCCAGTTTCCTATAGCGACGGGACATTCACGTCATTCTGCATGTCCGCACGACACATAGCCAAAAGTACGTGGACGCCTGACAATGGCGACGACGTTACACACACGTGCTGCTGCAGGACACGATGACTGACCTGTCCACCGCCGTCTGCTTGTGGATGAGGGACAGCAGGTCGGCCGCCCGGCCGGTGCCCTCGAATACGATGACGGGGATGGGAGGGGACCTGCTGACGTACTCCAGGACCGTAGAGAGGACCGCCGGACCACCTTCAACAACCACGCACACCAAGGGGACTCTCTGGCCCAGTCCTAAAAATAATAACACACACACACAGATAGAGGCAGTAACCAAGCACACAATAAATCATAAATAAAACACAATCCAGGTTTATTTGTTTTATACGTGATCCACACAACTCAAACAATAAAGTAATATGAACAAAATATACATTTATTTCACTATAGAACGTTTATATGTCTGTAAACATACCAATAATTTTAATAAAATAATAAAAAGACAAATAATAAAGACAACAACAATAATATTAAGTGCAAAAAATGTTGTGAATACTGTTTATTTTATATCATACACCTGTGTGTATAATATATATATAACAGTGTGTGTGTGTGTGTGTGTGTGTGTGTGTGTGTGTGTGTGTGTGTGTGTGTGTGTGTGTGTGTGTGTGTG
>JAOUQU010420616.1:0-10791 GCA_028566735.1 Ammoglanis amapaensis
AGAAAGTCCCCAGCCCGACCCGGGGATCGAACCCGGGACTTCTTGCTGTGAGGCGACAGTGCTAACCACTCAGCCACTGTGCCGACATATAACAAGTATACTTACCATCAAAGTTTTTTTCTGGTAAAGAAAGCAAATACATATCAATCTGTCACATGATAGTGTTAATAGTAGTGATAACAATGTTAAGTGATAGGAAAAAAATATTGTTGAGTTATTGTCAAGTCTGTCAATATCAAGTCTGATATTCAGAGAAGAATGCGCATCTCCTAAAAAGAAATATTTAAGAACGTTCGAGTTAAGACTTTCAATATAGATTATCATATAAACAATATACTAACAAAACTAAAAAAAAAGATATTTTGATAATTTTGTAAACACAATACAAACACTTTTGTAACCTTTCACCTAATGATTTAGATACAGTGAGTCCCTATTTGATCAAGTGCTTGTCAAATAAAAAAGTTGTCAACAACAAGATATTAGATAGACCCAGAAAGTGACAAAAGATAAAGGACAATCATCTAAAGAACTACAGGCTTCACTAACATCAGGGTTGATGTTAATGTAAAAGGATTGGCAAAAAGGGCCACAATTAGAAAGCTACAAATGTGCAAGCAACTGCTGACTAAATAAAAAATCAAAGACTAAATCTTAGTGTTATGAATGTGGTTAGGTAAGTTTAATTAAATAGATGAACTGGTGGATTAAATGTAGTCTGCTACATTTAATCCACAGTTCTATATGAGGAATGTTTAGCTACACCCTGACTTAATTACAACCAAACCAATGAAACCCATTCTAATTAAGAACCCAACAGTGCCATCACCTTGACTAAGATTTCTAAGATGATGTTTGCAAACGTGCAGGTTTTTAATGAAACTAATATGAAGACATTTGCAGCCTAACTGGAGAAGTTTGAAAGCTTTAACATCGTGATCAAGAGACAATACATACAAATCTGAGTAAAACCACAGAAGTTCTTTTGCAGTACCTTTTATTTGGTCTATGCTTACACCAGGTTCAGTCATATACTAATGAAAAGGAATACCTTTAACACAATTAACTATGCACAATCCCATTCGTGAAAATAAAGTTCAGTAATGAAAATGTTTTATGCACAAACCTTAAATTTTGGTTTGTGCATCAAATTGGATTATGTAATATGCAGCCAATCAAAAAATATGTGCTTTATTATTTATTTTCAATAATGTAACAAAGGTTTTGTGAATGTTGCACTGGCTGCAATTATCTTTTAATCATTCGGGAACTTAAGTACTTATTTTAAATGTTCACATGTTTTGCTAAAACACAAGCTACATCTGTTCAGATCAGTATTATTCATATTCTCTTTTCATAATGTGGCCACACAGTTCTGCATCTACAAAACCTCAGGATTCTAACTCATGCAGAACAAAGCTGGACACTGTCCAGTTGAAAGTTGTGAGTTCCTGGGAATATACATTTTCTTTAACTATCCCTCAAATATACAAGCCTGAACATTTGAATGGCACCTTCACATATAGACCGACCAATATAGTATGGGGGCTGATGTCATCATAGATGCTGTATAGTCTAATGAGTCTTTATAATCATTTTTGCTGTGAAACCTGATGTTTATTTGACCCCAAAACCAGTCGACTGCTTAAGTCTTTTCGTCACGGTGGTTTAGTGGTTAGCCCCATCAGCTCACAGTAAAAAGTCCCAGTTTGATTCACGATTAGACACAGGGCTTTCTTTGGAGAGTTTGCATGTTCTCCCCATGTCTGCAGATTTGTATCTGCTCCTACAAACCAAAAACATGCAGGCAAGGCAAACTGAAGAAACAAAATTGTCCATGAATGTTTGTGATTTGTGTAACAAATTATATGACTTGAGTTTCCTGTCATAGGTGTTTCGTAGAAGTGTAAGTAAAAACTTGTAAATAACTAATAAATGAAAACAAAACATAAACATTGCAAATGCCTTTATTTGTAATCATGGTAACATCCACTACGTTTTTCCCCATTTGAAAACAAGCAGCTTTGTCATGATCTCTGATGCTAAAAGCATCCATGCATAGAAACATACATAATGTAGAAGCACAAAAATATTAGTAGTTCTAGTAGTTAATAATAATATATATTTTGTAAACGAAGGCCATGGCTGCATGATATTACTCCGTAACAAGAATTAAGACCTGTAAATGCCTTCGTGGAAACTACAAGACCCACATGGATGTGTGGACCATGCCAGAGTTCATGACTTGAGGCAGAGGTGAAACAATGTTTCCACATTTAAGATTTCTGTACCTTGCCACTCATCTGTTAAATTATACACAATTTAGCATAATGGATGATGGTTCGCTGAAGTTAGCTACCAGAATAAATATTGTATATTTATTCATCTAATAGGGCTCAACTGTGTAGAATCATTAGGCCAATCCTGTAGCCAAAAGGTGTGCAGGTTAGACTAGATTATAATGCAACATAACACCTACATGAAAGTGCTTTTTTTTTTTACTTCTATATGGTTTCAGCTTTTAAAACATTTCAGTAGAAAATATTTCCTGGACAATTCTCATTATGAGATCACACCTGGCAATATGAGAAATAGAGCAGCATAAAGTACTAATGGTTAAAACTAAACAAATGTTAAAAATTGATGTCGAGTTAGCGCAATGGGTCTTTGATGACTATTGTAACTTGCTTTGCAGCCTGTGTTTATGGCCTCAGTGGGATTTTAATCCTCCCATTCTACAGCCTGCAGTCTGTGATTAGCGGGCACCACGTCCTGGCTATGTTTTATACGAGCAGCTTGGGTCTGCTTCGTCAGCTTGGCCAGTGCTGAGAGCTGATGCTGCTTTAGAGGCTTCTGCCTCCGCATGGCTCTAGTCAAAGCCTGATCAAGCTCATTTGCCTCATCTCCAGCTCTTGAATAAATAAGGTATCTGATGGTCTGCAGATCCAAGTCAGATCTGCAATTTAAGTAACTCTTCAGGTTGAGTTTAGGGAACACTGCTTTTTTAAGAGCTTGGATTATCTGGCTTTGTGCATGGTGCTTGTTTGCCTGAATAGAGACATTCTTTTCCAGAGATTCAAAACACAATACATCATCATTACTTAATTTAAACTTCAAAGCTGAAGGACTTTGATTGCTCAGAGTTACATCCTTGTCTTGGTTCCTCAGAGGTTTATCAGATGGTTTGCTTAACTGCTTGGGAGTCTGATTGCCCTTCCATTTTTTTGGTGCCCATGGTTTGTTTCTGAGCTTTGGCAGGAGATTGTACAGTCCTTCGTCTGCCAAATCTGCAAGGTCTCCCCTCAAAAGTTGTTGGATGGCCAGCCTTCTCTGCATTGGAGAAGCCATTGAGATGGTACCATGAAGAGCCAAGCCTGCACCAGACACAAGGTGTAAACAGTTTTTATTGTGCCCCAGTCCTTGAAGTCATTCAAGTGCCATGCAAAAGTACTAAACATAAGTATCAGAAGCCATTTTTGATTAAGGCAGAAATGCCTGAAAACATTTGCCAATAAAATTACTGAGTAATTTGGAAATAAAAGATTTCATTTTTATGATACAACAGCAGGCTAACAAGTTAAAGCTATTTAATTTAGACATTTGCAATGATATTAGCAACAATAATAATGGTTAAAACCAGCAAAAATAAAATGCATAGGACAATTACAAACAAACTTACGAATCAAACATATACACAAACATGTATACATGGGGGGAAACCCTGCAGAGTTCAGTTTTAAGGAGAGGATGAATTCCAGAGGTGAGGGGACAGCAAAGCTGAAACTCTGGCACAGCCAAGAGATTGCGAGCGGAATATCTATTATCTGGTTAGTTAGTTCAGTTATGTGACTTTTCAATTGCATTCCTATTTCTAACAATTACTGGAAAAAAAGTTATTACTAAAGTCGTCAATGATTTCAAACCTTGAGAGCACAGCGCTTAGAAACAAAAGCTTAGGCATGGGGGCCAAAAAACATTTTGAATAAATGTCATTTAAGCAAGAAACCAAGAGCAGGAAAGTCATTTTGGCTGCTCATTTCCCAGAAGAGTCCATGCCTAATCATCATGTCAAAGCAAGCATTCAATCACAGAACCACAGAGCGTATCCACTTCACTGTTTGGTATCCTTGCTGTACTAGGAAAAAAAACTATACAAGGTACTCACTATCCTGGAAGGAGACCAAGACCACTCTGTTGTCCATTGGCATGGGCTTTCTGTGGTTGCCAAATATAGGAGCTGGGACTGATTCTTGAGCAAGAGACGAGACTGGAACATTGACCAGTGTCAGGTACTACAATGAGAGAAATATAAAACCAGTCAAGAGTTTTATGTTTGTTTTAATAAATACACTTAATGACTTCCCTTCATATAAAATAGGACTATACATTTCAGAATGACTATGCAAAATAATAAGCTATATTATATAATAATAATCGTTTTGGCTGCACACAGCTTTTGCAATTCGAAGTGGAGAAAATCTCAGGACAGTGTTAGCTTGTGCTAATGGCCAATACGAACAAGCTAGTTCAAATAGCAATAAAGACACAAAAGTTATAACTTGAAATTACTTACATGTCTGTGGTTGCCAGTGGTTGTGGTTACCATGCAGTCCATTGCAGTCAACAATAAAACTTTCCTTTGTCTGTGGCCACTGTACATGATCAGTGTGCATAAAACCAGCAGACCAAAATAGTGAATCTTCAAGAGGTCTAGTAAGTGGGGTTCCCGTGGGTTTTGACAGGTGATTGGTGGTGCCAAGGAGGTTCTATGTAAATTGTCACAATGGGAGTAAAATCCAAAAAACTAATAATTCATGACAATATTTTTTAGTGATTTACAGAAAATGGATGGATGTGTCACACTTAGGAATGTTTTTGGAGCAGTAGAGACCCAATTGGAAATAAAAAAGAAAAGCATAAAAATTGTTTTTTTATGCCATTTTTTTGTTTTTGTTTTTTTCCCAGCGCTTAATCCTATTTTGGGCCATGGTCGGACAAACACTGGCCAAAAACTAACACCTGAACAGGTCACACAGAGGACAAACTCAATATCTCTAATTAACCTGACTGCATGTCTGGACTGTGGGAGGAAACCAAAGTACTCTGAGCTAACCCAGGCAGCCACAAGGAAAACGAGAAAATTCCACACCACTTAACCATACAAAATAACAATATTTAATAAAATATACTTGTATAATCTACTTGAGCACATTTACCACCATTATAATATATACACCTATTTGGTACATGCATTCATGGAATAAGCTATGACTACAGTACAGATGTACCTGGCTGAATGAGATGGTGACAGGATTCTTGAACACGGTCCACAGCACACTGGGGTAACACGGAGGTGTGGTCAGAGATCCATCGTAACGATAATACTCATCCAGGTTAGCAGGCAGCAGCTGGCGAATGTTAAAGCCTGGAATCTGCACCTTCTGGTCTGTCACAGGATTATAAGATAATGTTAAGTTTGGGCATCCATTGTAATACAGCCATTGTTATTTGCACATAAAAGGCTTACCTTTATATTTAATTTCTTGGACAAATTTGAGAAACTGATCAAAAGATGGATTAAATTCGCCCACCTTAGTGTTAAAATATATATTTAAAATATAGTATACAGCAACATAAATAATATATAGACACAGCAAAATATAAGATATTGATAAAGCTTTCACCTCAATAAAAACACCCAGTACAGCAAGGCCATCAGACTTGTCCACTGCCATAGAAATGTTGGGATACGCAGAATTGTAATGGACCAAGTGCATCTAGGAAAACAAGAGAAGTTCAAGAATAATAAATATTAGATATATTACTGATATTACTAATATTACTGATTTAATTGGCATATTTAATACAGTGGTTCATTCACTAACTTTCCTGCTAAAGAGGAGTTCATGTAAACAAGTGACATGTACCACAAAAAGAGAAGAACCAAGTGAAACATGTTTGATAATTGTCTCTGTTAAGCTAACTGAAAGTTTATATATGAGACTTTTAATAAAAGTATTTTATAAGCCAATTTATGGCTGGGCAGTGATGTTAGTCAAGAACGCTTCGATTAATGTTTCAGTTCAATCCAACAGGATTTGCAGCAATGGGGTGAAATCAAAATTCTTTAGGCATTTAAATATATTAAAACTATAACAGAGAATAATGTAGTAGTAAATAGAAGGTTTAGACAATAGAAGGCTTAGACAATAATGTGATGTCGGACCTCAGCAGGAAACTGCTTGCCATTGACAGCATGTTCAGAACCAGCCAGTACATTGGCAGATCCCCAGTGGAAATGAAGCTGAGCTGCAGAGTATTGATGAGGTAAAGCAAGCTTCATCCAGGAAGGCAGAGACAACTGAACTGTATTAAAAAAAAGATTTACAAACATTTAAAGATTTAGCATGTAATTCAACTAGCACTGTGTATTACAAAAGCTTGAGCAATATGCAAATAAAAATTTTAAGTAGGCAATGCAAGTAAAATGTTTAAGTAGGCAATGTGGCAATTATTTTAGTCATAAGTAAACTCTGATCCATACCCACATATGAAAATGAATTAAAGTACCCAAACCATGTGTTTCAGAACTAAATATAAAATCACTGAATATTTATTTAAGGTAGATATACACTACTTGACCGATTCTTCCATTGTTGTGCAGGTAAAGCTTTTTATGCAGTTGACGTGTTTTCAATGTGGCATAAACTTTGCAGTTAAACAGATTAGCTTGAGTCATAACTACAAAAACACCACTTTACTTAAGCAAAAGATGAAATGATGGTTGTCTCTGTGTACAAAAGCAGTTATCATAAGAAGGTAATTAAAGACAATTGATGTGAGTGAGAAGATGACAATTACATCTTTTTTAAGTCAATGTTAAAGCTAGAAATGTGGATTAAAACAAAAGTGTGTTTCATTTGTTGTGACTGAGCCAGGCGTCTAGTTCACCCTCAGCTAATACTAATGCTGGGCTGGGTCTAGACTTCTATCATTTCAGAGAATAACTTATGCAAGTGAGAGTCTGCAGTGTATGGATGAACCTTCTCATTTGCTACACAACATAGTGGTAGAAATTCTCAACATCACAACAAACTGAAAGCACATTAATTGTTTTTGATTGATTTACCAGGAAACTTTCAAAATCAGTACATGTTTAATATCATCCTTTGGCTAAATAATAGCTGGACCCTCTTTGAGATTACCCTTTTCAGAAATTGACAGATAAAACTAGTAAAAGAATAGATTTATTAGGACTGCTATGGCAATCAAAGACATTTATTTCTTATTTTATATACTTTATTAATCCCCGAGGGGAAATTGCAGGTTTTTCGCATATCCCAAAAGTTGAGGTCAGAGTGCAGGTTCAGCTAATGTACAGCGCCCCTGGAGCAGACAGGGTTAAAAATCTTGCTCAAGGATCCAGCAGTGTAAGATCCTTAACCCTGTCCACTTTACAGCTGATGTGTCATTTATGATAAATAGTAATATAAAATAGTAGTGTTGGTGCTCGCTAGGCTTCTCCATCCACATTTCTAAAACAAGGTGACCGTGTCCAGACAGTTTACCCACTCCCAGAGTTCTTAAGACAGGAAAAACATGTAAGATATAAAAATAATTCATCATTTTTTACCTGAGTGCCCATTATTGTTGAGGGTAAGCTGCTCACTGCTAGACAGGTTGTAGTTTTGAATCTGAATAGGCTGCAAGTCTGGATCGTACATCAGCAGCTTAGGCTGAAAGTTTATAGGAGATTGGAATGCTCCTCCGCAGTATGGGTAATTGCTGGGCCAGTGGTGCTCTCCATCAGGCCCTACAAACAAAAACAATAAAATATCTTGCTTATGGTTTGTCATCTATAAACCCTGTATATTTTGGAATGAATTCACAATTCAATTAATTAGATAAGCAAAAAAGCAATACTAATTTTGCTATAAAAAAAGACAACACTAATTTGTACATTCCAAATGTTAATATGATGAAAGCATATTTTGTCTAATTCATTAGTTACTCCCCCCCCCCCACACACACACACACACACAAACACCAGGAGGGACTGCAACACCAACTTGCTTGAATATGCATATTCATAAATCATTGTTTACTTACAGTTTGTCCTTTAATCATGCCATTTTCATTAAGAAAAAAAGCTCAATTTGTTGTTCTTGCTTATAAAAATATGAAGCCACAGTGGATGATGGTCAGAGCCCAAACCCCTGGTGTACACACTAGTTTAGTTTAAAAATATTTGCATCGTGACAAAAGGCTGTAATGAGCCTGCTTGGAAAATAATGCAAGTGTATTTCACACTCATACACTACACATGATTACAATCAAGCATTAATAAATACACAATATTACTTTGTTTAAACCAGTCACAGTATAGCTCACTTACCATCATAAGCCCATTTTTTACCTAAGAAGAAATGAAGACAAAATCAGTTTTGGTGGAAAGTGCATTTTTGTACAAAATCAGTTTTACACTCTAGTTGCAACCGGACCACATTATTGTAAAATCTAGTAGAACCTGCTTCACCTTTTCATCAAGTAATCAAAATTAATCAATAAAAATTGGTTTTGTTTTCTATGCATTGTGTGGTGAATGGTAAATACGTTAAAATATTAAAATTATCTTTGAAAGTCCTTGAAATTACTGGTATGTTCAAGACATTAATAGCTAAAGGTTAAGAACAGGACTTGTGATCAAAAAGTGGCAAGTTTAAGCCAGACAACTTCCAAGCCACTGTTTGTGCTACAGTTTATCACAATATGTTGCTTAAAATAATAAGCAAAACATTTTTCGCTCAATTTGAAGTGTTGCTCAAATAGATTACTATAATAACCAATAACCTAGTCAATACAGGGGCTGCAAGCCTAGTTAAACATTTAACAATATTAAATTTCAA
Source organism: Ammoglanis amapaensis (assembly GCA_028566735.1). Taxonomy (NCBI): domain Eukaryota; kingdom Metazoa; phylum Chordata; class Actinopteri; order Siluriformes; family Trichomycteridae; genus Ammoglanis; species Ammoglanis amapaensis. The sequence continues at coordinate 8,907 of JAOUQU010420616.1, forward strand.
GCCTGCATACCTATACTTGATCTATACTTGATCACAATATGACTGTTTTAACATCACCAACACTAGCACAAGGTAACAAGTCTAAATAACAGTAAATACACGCTGGCAGGGTAACATGTTCATGTACCGTCAGTGCAGACCATTTAAACTGGTTAGTAAAAAACTCCATCAAAACAAAGAATAATCATCATCATAATAAATAATTGCCAAAACAACAACGTAGAAACATCTCAGACATCTTACCACTGAAGAAGCGTGGACATGTTATTAGGAGCACTGATAAGATAGATAATAACATTACGAAACTTGCTCGTTATCACCCCGATTTGCAACAGATTCTGTAAATGAGATTCACACACTGACGCTTTTATATTAACCACGCCGGTGTTCACCCGGCAAACTGTGACGTCACCTCCATCATTACTTCAGCCACACCGACTTAGCTTCAGACACACAAACACTTATAACGCTTAAACACGCCGTTATGTCAGAAAAGCGAATTAAGCTAAGCGTTTACCTCATGTTTTACATCAGAATTTGGTTTAGTCGTGTCGTGTTTTAACAGACGTGATGTTTCTACATATAACAAAAACATTTTCAGTGGAAGGAACTAAAACTGCAGTTGCAGTCAACATGAGGAGAAACATAACATGCCTCGCTTACACAAACACCACATTGCCAAAAGTATTTGCTCACCCATCAAAATGATCGAAATCAGGTGTTCCAATCACTTCCATGGCCACATTTGTATAAAATGAAGTACCTAGGCATGCAGACTGTTTTTACAACTTTGTGGAAGCAGTTTGGAGCTGGCCCCTTTCTCTTCCAACATGACAGTATTTGGAAATCGATGGCCGAGTCTGGTGTTGATTCATTTGACCTCAGCCTGATAGAACACCTTTGGGTTTCATTTGGGGTGAAGAGAGCGAGGCCTTCTTGTTTCTGGAAAAATGGTCAAGAATACCTATAAACACACTTTAAACTAGATAATGAATGGAAAGATAGAATGGATCGTTTGTAGAAGCCAGATGTGTGACGTTCAATATGTGAAAGTAAAACACATCATGAAAACTAGATGAATTTCATTATCTTGAGTATTTAACCTTCAATGTGTTAAGTTAACTACTCATCACAAACGAGTTTAGCAAATCCAGTAATAAGACAAGCCTGTTCAGTAAATATCCACAAGATGGCGCGGAAACACCAAATAGTACACGACAACAAACGATTCATTTGATGAAATTACTATAATCAATCAAGGGCGTAACTTTAGGTCTAACATTGGGGGGGTTATGCTGAAATGATGTCCTTTTATTGGGGGGGGGGGTCATAACCCCCCTAACCCCCGTGTAAATTACGCCAGTGTAATTAATTACCTTAGAATATTAAATTCACGGAGCGACAATATGGTTCTTAGAACAAGCACTATTAATACACATTTAAATGAATGAAGTTTTTGAAAAAATACAATGTTAAATAATGTAAGTTGCTGATGGCATTAAGTGCTGTTTTTAAAGTTTAACTTAAGTTGGACTCAACTGTAACCATTACCATGAATATAGTTTATGGAGATGTCAAGAAGGAGATAGGTGGTTGTGGACGTTAAACATCCTTTATGAATGTGCATCCAACTTATGGGATGCAAAAACAATTTGGGGCATTTTGTGCTACCTGCCACATGTTATTTACATTTACTTCAGTGGCAGGCTGACACCCATCAGGGAACTTCGGTAGAAGTGGGTAGAGCACTTTCCACTCACTAACAATAAAGGGAACACTCAAATAACACATCCTAGATCTGAATGAAAGAAATATTCTCATTGAATACTTTGTTCTGTACAAAGTTGAATGTGCTGACAACAAAATCACACAAAAATCATCAATG
>JAOUQU010420634.1:0-10790 GCA_028566735.1 Ammoglanis amapaensis
AACTTGAAGGAGCTGGAGCAGTTTTGCCATGAGGAATGGGCAAAAATTCCAGTGGCAAGATGTGGCAAGCTCATAGACTTATCCAAAGTGATTTGCAGCTGCTTGCTGCAGCAGACTTGCTGCAAAAGGTGGCTCTACAAAGTACTGACTTACGAGGGTGAATAGTTATGCACATTGATGTTTTCAGTTATTTTGTCCTATTTGTTATTTGCTTCACAATAAAAAAATGTTAAATGTTGAAAGTTGTAAGCATGGTCTGTAAATAAAATGATGCAGACCCTCAAATATTCCCTTTGAATTCCAGGTTGTGAGGTAACAAAATGTGAAAACTGTAAAGGGGGGTGAATACTTTCGCAAGGCACTGTATTTTGTACTGCTGTCATCTCCAACGATTTCCCGTTTTTCCAAGTGTATTAGGGAGGAGGCTAAAATGTTTATTTAATTCACATTATGTAGGACTATACATGTCAAGCACTTTGTTGACACAGTCCATGGTATTGCATACTGCAATATAAAATAAATTCAGCCAGTAGGTGTGTCTGGTGGAAGCGTTTAAATCAGCGCCCCTCAAAGCAGATAACCTCCTCCATACTTCGGATTATTGTTTCTCAGTATGATGTTATGCAAAATGGATCTTCACTGCGTACAAAAGTCACTCCAGTTGCTTAGAATTCTGTACACTTGTAAACGTCAGCTTGAGAATTCCGCGCTTACCCACACTACACCACTCCAGCTCACAAACCATTCTGTCTTGTCTGGAAGAAGATGGAACAGGAAGAAAAGATGCACTCTATAATAACTCTTGTGTTGTTTTTCACTGTATTCAGACAATGTATGTGTGTGAATAAGACAATTACATTTTGATTACTCATTTCAGCACATATTTAATATGACTGGTTTTAGCATTTTAAAACTAATTAAAACTAAAAATAATTTTACTTTTATACTGATTTTCCCTGGGTCCTGCTTTGTTTCGTAAAAATTTGTTTCATCGTGTTATCAGATTAACCAAGGGGATAGATTGCTTTAGTTTACTCATTACATCTATGTGATATTTCCCACCCCAGCAAGACCACACCAGCTGAACAATAAATATGAAAAGCACACATAACCAATTGCAAAAGCAGTGCTTCAGCAGCTTCAAACAGGATGTCCTGAAACAATAGTTGCCACTGAGCTTAGTGTGTCACTTAGTGTCATCGGCAGGTTGCAACAGAAATACAAAAATACTGAATGAGTTTGTTTTTTTATCCATTTTTGCCTTTGGCCACATTTCACACTGATGACCACTTCAAATGCCGTATAATGGTCAATAATCCAAAACCGCAAAACTCTGTCTGCTCCAAGAGCACTGCACGTTGGCTGACCCTGCGCTCTGACCCCAACAACAAACAAGTTGGGAAATGCCAAAATATTTTTGTACTGTCATCTGTATATGTGTAATGAAAAATAAAAGCATTCTATTCATTAACATTTTGTTTTCAAACCATTCTGTTGGTATGCAAACACTTCCATACATACCACAACAATATTGGATTGGTAGCATTTATATTTGCATTTACAGCTTCGACATTTTGCAGACACATTTATCCAACGTGTCATATAATTCAGGATCTAGCCATTTTTGCAAGATTTTTAGCAATCGGTGGCCCAACTTGGAGACAGTGGGGCCCATGAACCAGCGATCCTTTGGTTTCTCACCCTGTACCTTAATCTCAAAATCAAACAAACATTTTGGTCTTAAAAAAGATTGTAAAATGTGTCCAAGCACAGCACATGTTGTCATTGTTGTCGAGTCTGTTTTGAAGTAGCTTGGCCGTCGGAGATGCGTGTTGATGTTTATATTATATCTAAAATTGATTCTGATTCTAATTCCAGTGTGTAATATTTCGACTTCCTGTAGCAAGAACACAGAAACGCGCACACACGCGCAGGACTAAATGTGACGGAGTCAGTGTTACTGTTTTATTAGAATGTAGCAGAAACGCAGCCGTTTGCTCGCGCTCGCTTTCCTGCTCTGATGTCAGATTTCTGCTTCAGTGGGCGGATCTTGAGGGTTGAGTCACGCAGCTGTCAAAGATAGCTGTCACCCAGTCTGATGATCAAACACACACTCACTGAATGAGAGTGCAGAAGCCTAAACAGCCTGTCCTAGGTACACAACGATGTGTTGCCAATCACGCACCTGAAGCGCCGTTTGACGATTCATCGATTTAGGAAACACATCGTGAGATTGTTCTGACATCTAGGACTAAATACTTTTGAGAATTTAACGCGGCGAAATAGCGACTGTGGGAATCGATTCGAAGGGACGCCAGGGGGATTTTTTAAACGGATATGAAAACTAAAAAGGGTACGTATCTTGCATGTTATCAGATAAGAACCTGTACGCTGTTAGTGTGTGTAATAATGTAATTAAAGTCTAATAGTTGAGCTTAGGCTTTTTCCTTACCGCGTCGTGTCCGCTATTGTTTCCGTTTCAGACAAAACAGTCCCGCTTTTCTTACTGCAAGTGCTGGTGCTCTGTCACACCGATCCGTTTCTGGGATTCTTATAACCGTGTTTTCAAATTATACCATATACCAATCGTTTTCATACTAGATGCTTAGATCTCTGAATGAATTTCGTGTATCCAAGTGTCTTTATTTTTATACTATGTTCGTGCTGAATTTGGAACCACGCGCTTTGACTGGATGGAAAAAGAGATTTGCCTGTTTGAGTAGCGCCACGATGTAACGTTGTTTCCGAAAGTTTTTATTTCTGTCTGTGATTTGTTCAAATGCGGTACATGTATTGAATAAGAATAACCAATTAAAGTTGTATGTACGAATATTTTATGTAGAGTAGAAACTGTATAGCTGTGATTCCTGAACTTTTTTATGAAGTTTGCTTTGCTCCCTCGGGCTACGCTTTCGCGTCCTCGACCTCGTGTTACACTCACAATAGAGTTCTTTCTGTTCCCGCTTTCTACCGTGGTGTTTAAGTTCAAGTTAACGAATAACTGCATAAAATGTGGAAGAAACGTACAAACTTTCAGTTAATGTACATTATTGACGTTTTCAAGACTGGAAAAGTAACTAAAAAGCTGGTTAAAAGTGTGTAAGCAAGGCATTCTTTTGTTCAGGGAAGATTTGCAACAGGTCCTCCCTCCCCCTACTGCCAGTGACTGAGTTCAAGTCGAGCTCAACTCTTTTTCAAACTTTTATACAGCTTGTCAAATAGTACGAAAACCATATTTATCATGAGATAAATATAGATTTTTATTGACTGTAGACTTTTGTAAATACTGCTCTGTGAATTACGTTTTGCATTTATACTGGCATGGCAAACACTGAAAACCAGTGTGTGGCAAAACATTATGCATAGTTTGGAAACCTTGTTGGGATGAGGTTGATCTGGGGTTAAAACTAGATTAATTCACACGATAATGAAACATCTACAGCGACAATGTGCAATTCACACACAACGTTTATGCTGACTTTGATCAGTTTTGGTTTGGCTAAATATTTTGGAATTAATCAAAGAATCAAAACAACCTGTTTTAAAAGTATCGGTATACTTTAACTTAAATAAGCGTCTTTTTACCTATTTACTGAAAATATATAAAACTAATGTTTATAAAATTAATCCATTGACTTCCAGTGAAATTAATAAAACAGACTGGTTAAGTGACTGGGCTCCAAATAGGTAATGGATTAATGTGATTGGTTTTAGATGGTAACTTGGTGTAATAACTCTGCCGTGTGCTCCAGAAGTTTTGTTGTAAACTTTTCCTCACCACATGGCTAGACAATGACAGCGAGGATCTGACACATCGGCTGCTACACATGCGCATAAACATGCAGATATAGGTTCTCTTGTGCTTCATTAACATTAGGGATTTTTGGAGGGAGTGTTTGTATGTTTGACTGTGGGGGAGGGGAGACCTAGTGCGGGTGGGGGTGGGGTGGTCACTTAGTGGGTGATTTCTGGTAGTCTTTGTCCCTCTCAAGCACTTTACCACAGTTACCACAGGAGTACTCATTCTATTGTGCACTAAAACTTTATTATGCGCATAGGCTCTTCATGCTGCCTTGCAAGTTAAAATATTAAATGTTTTTTTGCAGAATCATTATTATCATGTTTTTAATCGCTATTAAATTAAATGCTGGGGCTTGACTTTTTATGGTATGTAGGAATGTTGGCTGTTTCCGGTAGTGAGACAGAAGACGATGATGGCATGGATGTCCCTTTGGATCTCTCATCCAGCAGAGGAGCCTCAGTTAAGAGAAAACGAAGAGGCAACCTTCCTAAAGAATCTGTTCAAATACTAAGAGATTGGTTGTATGAACACCGCTATAATGCTTATCCTTCAGAACAAGAGAAAGCACTGCTCTCAAAACAGACTCATCTTTCAACGCTACAGGTAAATTGCATAGTCCAAGCCATGCGTCATCTGGGCAAAGCCTATTCTCTGCACTTTACTGAATGATTGTTTTCTTTCTGGTCCTCAGTTTTAAATAACTTATGTGTTCAGCAAGTAATTAGGTCATTTTACTGGTTTCAGTTTAGTTGACTAGTAATCTGCTTTCATGTTTCAGCAGCATGCTTTTATTAAAATTATGTGTACAAACCTACTGTTAAGTGACACAATGGGAAGGAAAGTCATGACAAAGTAAGAAAAGGATAGCTATTTAAACTGTGACTGATGTGTAGGCACACACATCTTTGCCCTACAGAGATGAGAGTCAGGAATTTCCCCACAATTGGCCAGCTGTCTGCTAAACAATAGTGAGACAGAATACACATTAACATACTGAGGACTCGAGGCTGTTTCCAGTCAGTGGGTAGCTTAATTTTTAAGACTGGAGTGAAAGCGTATCTCTAGCTGCTAACACACTTAAGAATATGTATATATTTCCAAACCTTTCTATATTTCTTTGAAACCATTATATTCAGAGATGTGGTTTGTTTGTAGCTGGGTGCCAAGCAGGAACATACCCGTAATGTAATATTGTCAAAAGTACAAAAAATAGTAGCTCAATGGTTAGCATTACAACTTAAGCAAGGTATTAAAAGTACATTAAAAAATGCTACATCATACTACGTATAAAAGTAATGCCTTGTCATTTAACTTGGGACGGTTAGAGGCTGAACATTCTTTCACAAAAAATGTGTCCAAACATCTTGAAGCTGCTTTAACTGTATATTTTAATGTGTACTTTAAATATGCATTTAAGTAGGGCTATGTTCACTCCCCTTTTAAGAGTGAAAAGTGCAGAACTATTTGCATTTTAGAAACTCCACACCTCAAGCACAAAAATCATCTTTAAGGTTAAATCATTACAAAGGTGATTTCAGAAAACGGTGTTCATCAAAAATGCTTAATGACCTGATTCAGTGTGCTGGCATGTGGAAACACTTTGCTTTTCAAATCTGCCAACTCTGCTTTTTTTTAATAAAAGAAGTGTCTACAGTCATACTAAAGTCCAGTAAAAAAAAAACTATTGTGTAACTAAAATCAGGAAGTTATTTGAGACTTTTTCCCTGCAAAACTATTTATTGATGTATCATTATATTTAATACATTTTATTCATCCTGACTGCTGCATATTAAAAGAGACCAATAGAATTGTTCATTCTGAATATTTGTTCTTTTTTTCCATTTCAGGTTTGTAACTGGTTCATAAATGCGCGTCGACGTCTACTACCGGAGATGTTGAGGAAAGATGGAAAAGACCCAAACCAATTCACCATCTCACGTCGCGCTAGCAAGGGTCCTGATGACTTAAGTGTGAGCTCACACTCTCCAAGGCATGAGAGCTTTGCGCCCACCTCACCGGCCTCTTCAGGCACCATATCCATGTATCCTAAAAAAGCTGCATCACCCAAAACACCACCTTCACCTGCTTTGCCCAGACCTTCAGTCATCTGCCACACCACCATCACAGCTGCAGGTACGAGAGTGGAGGGCTCCACAGAGCTTGCTACTGGCATGTTTAATTGTCCAGCAAGTACAGGGCTTGGCACAGAGTTTAACACACCTCCACCCACACCACCTGACCTGACGGCACAGGACTTTAGCGGTTTCCAGCTGCTTGTAGATGTGGCACTGAAGCGAGCTGCTGAGATGGAGCTACAGGCAAAGCAAGTTCTTGCCTAAATTTGTGGCTAGATAGATGTTTTATAAACTTTGCCCCTGTCCACAGCTTCTATAGAGTGAACATTGTTTGAAATTTAGAGACATGACTCAATAGTGTTTGAGGGGAATAAATGAAATCCTAAATTCCTGATCATTTCTGTTTTTTTTGCCTAATGAAATCTAATTGTTTGTAGAATTCACTTTGTAAGGTGCCTTGGCATTCACACCTTTTTGTATTTTCATGTATATGTATATAAATATATGTATATCTTCTTTATTTGCACACAGGGGACCAAAAATGTATAGACAAATGCTGTCTTGTCTTAAATCTTTCCTAGTTATTTTGATAGGATTGTGTCTTCAGTTCCAGTTTTCATTCTAGTTTTGCAGAGGTTCGATTCTCTGTGAATGTTTTGTGCTGCCTCATTTTTAGGAGAACGGCTCTGCGGTTTATTCTGTCTAATTCTTTTGCACAATATGGCAGGTCATCTCAAGTATCATAAAGTATTTTTGTTGTTCATCATCTTTCTCTGAACTTTAATCACTACTGTTTCAGGTCATACTGTGTAGTAGTTAAGATTTTTATATTTGATATTGTAAAAAAAAAGGCTTGTTTTTTATGTAATGCGTAGTATGTTTTGTTACGTTTTTCCAATATTGAGGGATATTCAGATGTAGCATTACTCTAGTTTGAGACTTCCTCAGAACACTCAGTTTAGAAATGGCCAGTGAATGTGCCCCTTCTCCTGACACACACATGCCTGCCTCCCAAATGACCCATCTGCTTTACTATGATCCTAACACCTCCTTTTCCCAGCACCTACTATTAACTCCTTACACCTTAGTGATTCTAAGAAACAAACACTACATGTACAAAAGCGCTGTTTTTTTAAACAGACCACATAACAGATAAAAAGTGGTTTTATCTCATTGTAGAGAGGAGAGAAATTAAATTCCAATGGGTTTGGGGACCTTAGTGTGCATGTATCATGCAGTTTGATTCAGTGCAGACCTGACATGAATCCTCTTTCATACTGTGCAATGTTTGTGGCAAATAGGGGTCACACAGTGTTTGAATAAAGTTTTGTTTTCTACAAAATGATTGTTGATCATTTTAAGAAGTTGAGATGACTGAACTGTATTGGTTGCTTTTTCTGAAAAAAATATATTTACTACATTGCTACATCACTTGAAACAAGTTATGTAAAGTAATTTATGAGTTACTAACTGCCTGCCTTCATATCTCATGCAATGGACATGGTCCTCTGCATTTTAGTATGCTAAACCCTGCTGACATTCCTGTCTGTGTGTGTGTGTGTGTGTGTGAGAACCTCTTAGCCTAATTAGCATAATCCTAAATAGCAGTGGCTAGTATCAGACACAAATGGCTTTCCAGTGGTTTCTGTGTGTCTGCCTGCTAACGACAGCAGATTAGTAGACACTTTTGCCTTGGAATTTTTTTTTTCACACTCACTGACAGGCAGTCGCACCTTGGTGGACATTTTGTAAAATGTTGTATGCACTTCTTTGTAGAGTGTTTCAAGACACGAACAAAGAAACAGAAAATGGTATCAAATAAGTACTAGGACAACAGTTTACCTGCAGAACAACTTATAGTGCTATCATACAAGTTTAATAGTTAAAATTGTTTAAATATTTTTAGACATTTTAATTGAATATTTTTAGATAGTATGTATAGTCAATCCACTTCAAAGGCATTTGTCAGTAGGAGAAAACTGAGTGAACATAAACACTAAAGTGCATTTGCAAAATCCACAGTAAGCACTGAAGAGTGTGCTGTACTACCATACTGATTGTTACCTGAGAATGATGCCATGCAATGGAGATGGATTGGTTTTATATTATAGGACCAAAATGCAATGGGTTGGGGGCATTTTGACTATTTCATTTAGTTTTTTTATTTGAATTGTACATATTTTACACATTGGTTACAATCATGATATATGGTTATATTTTTACGAGATTATCTTATCTGACAATTTTGTTTTGACAATTTTACGATACCCTGCATGTTTTTGAGTGAGTGTGAGTGAACCAACAACATGCAAACTACAAAGTTTAACCGACTTGAGCATCAAACCACAGATCTCCTTGCTCAGACAACAGTGCTGACTGGTTGTGTCCCTTTAACTTACTATAAACATTAATTTAGATTAACTCACTATATTATGAATGGCACATAAAATCTCCACTTGCTCACAGTCTGTTCTGCTTCCAAATCATACAAACTGGTTAATCAGAATATGACCGTAGGAACTCTCATAACCATGGAGGTAATTTGTTAGTGCTCTGGCACCTATTATTGCTTCTTGCACAAAGAAGCAGACTGGTCACTCCTTTGTGTTGATATCAGTCTATAGCCTTGTCAGGCAGCGTGGAAGTTAAGTGGGTAGCACTGTTGCCTCACAGCAAGAAGGTTCTGGGTTTGATCTCCTAGTGAGCCGGTTTCATTGTGAGTAAAATCCAAAAACATGCTAAATAAATTAAACAAGCAAAACGGTCCATTACTGTGTTTGACGTAAACAAATTAAAATTGTGTAATGAATAAAAACTGTGTGTCATGAATGTGAACTGAAGTGTAAAATACGACATCCTAATAAATACATTTATGGCCATGTTCAGATTTCCTTGATCCTGCATTGTATTCCTATTGCATTGACCAAACGCATCCTTACTGGTACTGATTTAAAATAAAGTACAAACATTTTTACATTTTCAGCAAAGTAAAGAAAAGAAGATAATAAAATGAATAAAATTCATTACATTTAGTTTATACAATTACATTTAGAGTCAAATATTTGTAAAGCAAAGTCTTTGTAAGCAAAAACATAGCTTTTGTTAGATATGTAGCATTAAACATCTCCAAACTACCCATATAAACCCCAAAGTCTGGTACCTTCACACAGATACCCAATTTCATGAACATTGTTTCACCTCCAGACCCCAACAGATGTTGACTTTTACTTAACGAATGGTCCTTTACATCTATGGCTCATATAAATTTTTTTTAATTCAAACAAAATCTACTCAACAATGTATTTACCCGTTTCATATAGTATTCATAGTTGTATGCTCTGCGCACTGCTACCGATCCCCCTTAGAGTTTTTTAACAATGCTTTTAGGGAGTAGATACCAGGGCCCGTATTTATCAAACTTCTTAGAGTGGAATTTTGGACTTAAGTGCTAAAAAATTCTTAGATTTGCTCCTAATCTCAGAGTTTAGTGTAAGTGCAAGTTATCAAAACTCTTAAATCTAAGAATCACTCTCCCGAAAAGAGCTCCAGAGGTCTCTTAAGTTGTTAAGAGTCGCCACTGGGGGGGGGAGAGAAATGTCATCTCACCATCAACTACACACAGCAACACCATCAACTACACACAGCAACACCATCAACTACACGCAGCAACATCATCAACTACACGCAGCAACACCATCTCAGCTAAATTAAAAGTGCTGATGCTTCGGTTTCCTTTTACAATTTGTGGCTTTAGCGATCACAGCATTAATTAAAACTTTTAAATGCACATGACAAATTGTTTAATCAGCCTAGCACCAGTTTAAATATGTCACTAACAATTAAATGATTGCAATTACATGAAGTCTTGTTTTTATTTGTATTATTTATTAACAACGTGAATACAGTGTTTTATTTCAGACATTCTTCACACAAAACCTGGGGGGCTCGGGTGAAAGTTGGGGGAGGCATGCTCTTTAACCCAAATATATTCAACAACACAAGGATTGGTGGAATCTCATATACTCCATTTGATATAATTACTCGTCCTGGTGTTTAAGTAGAAGAGGCAAGTATGAGAGCGGTTAAACGATTGTGACAGTACACAAACTATAAAAGACAAGTTAAATTTAAAGTTCAAGCCAACGGGCGAAAGTCATTTATGCAGGCTGGTTGTGATTTCTCTGGGACTGGATCGATGACTGATTCTTTGAAGCGTGCGCTGGTACAATGCTTTGGCTCAGGGAAGAGCTGAAGATGTCAGATATGACCTGTAGGCATGGATGTGACCAGAACACATACATTTGGTTGGGTGTGTGAATTCTGTTGATTATACGGCGTATGCTTTGGAATATGGGGTTCAAGAATAATAATCATGGTTTTAGGAACCCATGATGGTATTGTAGGAACTCTTTAAATACCACACACACACAAAGCAGTAGACAGAGACAAAGGAACTAACTTAACAGAAATTTAATAACCGAAACATAACTGACCAGAAGACAAATCTCAACAAAACAAAACATGGATCCAACAGTCACACAACATGAAATAATAATCTGGCCCCGAACTTGGGGGAACACGGGTTTAAATACAAAAAGGGTTATAAGGGATGATGAGGCTCAGGTGAGTCAAATGAGAAGCAGTGGAGAAGGTAAGGCGCGTGTCTGTAGGCATGCAGACCGGGAGTGAGGAACACCGTTCCTGACACATGGGCCATAACCAGATAGATTTATTATATTATATTTATTATATTATTTTTTTCGTCATGACTTATCATTGCATCACATAGGAAAACGGTCTAGCATTACCCACAAGCATCAAGACTCTTCACTGGCCTTGTGTTGTGTGTGTGTGTGTGTGTGTGTGTGTGTGTGTGTGTGTGTGTGTGTGTGTGTGTGTGTGTGTGTGTGTGT
>JAOUQU010420645.1:0-10788 GCA_028566735.1 Ammoglanis amapaensis
ATCCGTTAGGCATTGCGATATCCGCGCCGAGATCGAAGAGTCATCGGGCGGGAATGATAGATAGAGCTGTGTGTCATTCGGTTTGAAGTGTCAACACAATTGAATAGGGTACTTTATTACCCAAATTAAAAGCAGTTTGTGATGTCCATCTGGTGAGCAGAACCCGTTAAACTTGGTCAATATTTATAGACAAAACAGCAAGTAATCCCCTTTTGGTTGTGATGTTAGAAGAGTGGCTCTAATCGTCTGGACATGAAACATCTACGCAGAACGTAATTCTGTATGTTGGGTGGATTTTAAAATGACAAAGCAAATAATGTTGTTACTCTAGATAATTACTCTAAAGAATTAAGTGATTGGGTACCCAGTGTACTAAGATAGAATAATTCTATGAACACCTGGTAGGCACCACTACAGACAGCAGCTAGACCAGCTGGGAGTAAATCTGAGTTCCTGTTAGATTGTCAGAAGACCCTAGACCCTATTTACTGCTGGCATCCTACAGTTCCTGGTCAAAGTGTTCTTGAGAATTAGAGCATCAGGGTAGTACTTGATCATGCTCTTCCAGCAACGGCTGACATTTCTAGCCATGTGAAATTGTTGTTGTTTTTTTCTGGAAGGTTCCAACTAACCTATAAAAGACAATATGTTTGTTTAGGTGATATGTGATATGTAACAATGGATTCATACCCAAAGTGGTCGAGTGCCTTTCACACCTTAACTCCTCACAAAGCCTGCTCAAACATGACTTTATTCATGATTTGCTCACAGGTAGAAAGGTAGAATGTGATTATAATAATGTGACAGTGTAAAATTGGTTTAAATTAGTTAGTACAGTAGATTGCTGATCAGGATTTGGAGGATTTGGAACTGACAATAGGTTTGAGCTAAAGTCATAATAATTTAATACTTTAACAGTTTTTTAAAATTCAGATTCATATGCAAAATGTCTGAAGTGTACATTTATGTGGTTATATTACTTGGTTATATATTTGTTTATTCTCACATTACTTACTCTTTTTAATAGTATATTTCTTTATATACAACCAAACCCATCCCAGAATAAAATCTCTGCCACCTGGAAGCCATTCAACTCCCCCTAAGCGCAACATGCTCTCCTGTTTTGACCTTTAACTTAAAGGTTTTAAGACTCATCTAAAACATCAACACACTTTTCACTGATTGTTTAGAATGTAATATTAAAATAAATGATTAAAAATAAAATACTATTAAATACTATTATCAGTGCAGCAAGTAATGTGTTTTCCTCTCCAAGAGGGAATTTAGCAAATGGTCAAATACCTTTCAACTTGTAATATTTGACTAATGGCCCTATGACAGCAGCAATGTCTTTTTTATGTAACCACAAATGTTGACTAAGCAGGAGCTTTCTGGCAGTGTGACCGTGCCGCGGGAGTTCAAGCTGTCATGTTGGATTGTGCTGGAGCTCCAGGCATTGTGTAGTCTATCCATCATTTGAGTCAACCAGACATCAAATGTTTTTTTGTCAGTGACCACTGCCATGTTGGAATGTGGTGATTCAGTTACCATAAATTGTTTTCATTGGCAATCAGTAGCTATTGTGCATATGCAGACTTACACTATATGGTCAAAGGTATCTGAACGCAGAGTATTTAATTCTCTTCCTCTAGAGATAAGAAATGATAAGAAAAGTGTTTTTTTTTTACAAAGGGTTTGTTTCAATTTTTTTCAAAAGTGATGCTGAGGTCAGGGCTTTGTGTAGGCCACTGGGGATCTTCAAGTTGGTATAGGCCTTACTTGGAAAACCAGGTCACTTTTGTGGTGGATTAAAAAATAAACTTGTTAAAATAAACCTGTTTGGCAGAGTAGTACAGGAAAGTTTTCATATGTTTAATTGATATATAATTAAAATAATTAATATTATTATTATTAATAATTAAAATAATTAAAAACTTCAATTTCAACTTTTTAGATTGCAGTATTTCATGTTTTGTCAGCTCAACCGTATTGTACTATTCTTTATTTCAGTCATTCACATAAAAAAGTACTTTTCTGCATGTATGCTGACATTACATAATTGTAATCAACCTTAGGCAAAAACACTGAGACCACACCATACTATGACAGACTCTGTCTGGATTGTCCTTTTTGTCTGTAGGGCACAGTCTATGAGGAAAAAAAAGTCCACCACAGTACACATTTTTTTTATCTGAGCCCAGTGGAGCCAACACTGCTTATGGGCATGACTTTTTTGGACATTTGTGGCAGTTTAGCATCTTCATTGTAGTCCTTGACAAATAAGTTTTACAAAGTAATCTTTTGCTCACTTACATTGGTTAACTGTGTTGCCATTTTTCATACTACACAAAAAGTCTTCCAGAAAGTTGCTGGAGTATCTCAGCTGATATTTGTTGCATATCAGTTATCACCTAAATGTCATATACAATTTTAAAACGTTACATTATGCTTCTTATGTCTGTTGTGCACTAAAACGTTGATGCATTCTATCCGGCAGCAAACACACTCACTATACCCTGCCTGTCAGTATACACCCTCACCCCCTCCCCTTACCTTGCCTGTCAGCTTTTCTATCTATCGTGGAGTGAATAGATCTAATGCACATTATTGTGCTTAATATAATCTACAAAACATTCTCTTTAGCTTTTTTTTTTACTTAAATGATTGTCAAAATCTGCAAAGTGACACAATATCCACGTGTGACATTATAAACAAGGCCAGCTATCATTGGCATCTTTTGTTACATTATTCTGCTGTAAAGAATAAAAATAACTGTTAAAATACAATCAGTAAAATATGTTACACATGTGAAGCATTTATTTAAGGCATCCAGCTATTTGCTGCCAGAAACGCTCTGAAATGTCAAGATTATTAAGTCCTGTGTTATCTCTTAAAGCACAGGTTCTTGATGTGGATTGTGGGATGTGCTGATCCTGCACATGTGTGTGTGTGTGTGTGTGTGTGTGTGTGTGTGTGTGTGTGTGTGTGTGTGTGTGTGTGTGTGTGTGTGTGTGTTACATATGATATGTACTATGTATACGTATAAAATATACATTATATATATACACAAATACATAATTTAACAAATATGATAACATAAACAAGATAAGCTAAAATGTAAACTTAAAAAGTACCCCCAATGAGTAAAAATAGTCCTCATCTAATTTAATATTTTTGTTTATTTCTTATAAACTTTGAAACAGCTGAACTCATGTTTACATACTTGTGCTACAACTAAACTTACAACTAAACTATTTTTTTGTCAGTGTGGGTTTACCTGATGAATGATAGTTTTATTATTTATCAAATATACTATTATTATACTAGGTAGTTACTTTACTTTGCTCTAGATAATCTAGACCCACCCACATGAAAGGGAAATTAGGCAAAGCATTGAAAAGGTCACATCTATTTGTCTCAGTTAATTATTTTGATACAGAACAGGGGCGATAGTAAGTCAGTTTTAGCTATGCCTGGGATGAAATAAAAACAACTGTATGGATGTTAGAATGCTAAATTGATTCACATTTTGGTTTGATTTTTTAATACTTAGAACTGCTATGTTGTAATATTGAAGTATCTTATTAAACGAGATTGGGCACCATGAGTATAATCATAGTTAAATAAATATTTAAAATATCCCATGTGGGGTGCCTAGCAGACAAATCAGTACTGATTACAATCCTCAAGTTGTCGTGTCTTGTCTTCTCACCTTTGTCCATTAGGTTTTTTTTGCTTGTTGTGGACAACATCTGAAAAGTACTAAATGTGCACTCAAACTAAAGTTTTCAGACGGTTTTCTTTTTTCTTTGATGTGCCTCTCAAACTCTTCAAGTCTGTTGTCGCTTTGGCACCAGTCTTTAACAGAGGAAGAGATCATCTGGTGAATTTCAATAAAGTATTCCATAGTGGCAGTATGCAAGGATTTCGGATCTTTTGCAGTGCTGAAGAGAGCTTGTCTGAGAAAATCATTGATTAAACAGATGCAAGTTGCAGCAAAACCTTTGGAGAGACGAAAATTACACAATGAATGGATATTAATTAACTATTAATCAAGATTTGCTTCAGATTCCAAATCATACGCAAGGCTTTTCTTTTGTGTCGCATATGGGGGAAACAGAAACTGGATGTAACTAGATTCTTGATTTTAAAGAAACAAATCTGTGATCTGAAAGTGAGTCCTGGTGATAAAAACTGGAAATGTTTTATACTAAAACAGTGGAACCATATACGTAGTTTTGTGTCTGATTGCTACTGTGGGATTAGATCTACTGTAGGCCAAGTCACTAACAGAGATAATGAAAGTACCTGGTGGTGTTAATTATTTATATGTCATTTTTCAACACACCAGCTTTACAAATATATTGTTAATTAGGGCAGCAAGATCAGTGATAAGGTAATGGGCTAGAGATAAAAAGGTCAGTGGTCTAATTCCACCAAATTTCCACTATTGGTTACCTGTGCAAGGCCCTTAACCCCCAATCACTCAAAAGTGCATTATAATTGTAAGTAGCTTTGGACAACGGTGTCTTCTAAATGCTAAAAATTTAATTAGATGATTTAACATGCAAAATTTGATATATTCCAAATCGTGATCTATGCTCTAGAATGCTTAGTGTCATTGTGGATGAATTTGCTTTTATATGAATATTTTTATTATTAATTCTTATATTGAAATTTTTATCTACAGCTACAATTAAACCCCATAATGATTTATTGAAAACAACTAAATGATATAAATGTTAAATATAAATTATATGATCTTTTTGTATATTTTTGAACAACTTGAATATTTGTAAACGACAACTAATAACTCAATGTTATTAGACTGTTCAATTAGACTGGAAATAAATGTGTGGTAAACTGGTTTTAACACATATTTCCCGTACTAAAATTCTCACATCAACTTTTTTTATATACCACTTTAAAAAAAAGTGCTGAATAGGATATAATAACTTAAAAGTTTCTTTTAAAATTACAATAATATGCAATATTTATTTTAATTATTTTTTTTTCCAGAGCTAATTGACGCTGAGTTTAAGTGTATCTGTTTCATACTGTTTTTTTTTTTTTTTTTTTTTTTTTACCATGAACAAGGTGACAGTTTATTGTTTTAGGCAATTATGATCCCACAGAACAGTCGTAGCCTGGTGGTTGAGGAAGGCATCCAAACCCCTAACTGCTCTTGCCCACTGTGGCTAGGGCAGTGGCATATGTATGTTTCAATGCACAGATTAGGTTAAATGCTGAGGATCTAAATCTTTATCTAATTCTGATAGATCTGCATAATAGACTGCCTGATTCAGAATATTTTTCTGAATATACTGTATATACATATATACATATATATAAGATTTACCAAGCTGTATTTGTTAAATAACATAAAATTAAGGTATTCAAATTATTTTGTTCTTCTACTGTATACTATCACAAGAACAGTATGCTCACAGTAACACATACATAAGCTAAGTTCAGTTTGTACAAAACAATTGAATAAGTTGTCTGGACATTTGACCACATTACTCATATAAGTTCTCAGAGATTTAACAGGGAGTTTCTGACAGGCTATTTTTGAAATCCCTTACATTTAAACCAAGCTTAGATTGTAAAGGGTAAAGTCCTTTCTTCTCTGAACAGCACAATAGAACAGCTTTTAAATCTATGATGCAATCCTGCAGAAGTCCATCTTCTCTGGGTTATTGTGAACGCCTGTGCTGCTGATTGCAGTGTGTAGATCGAGTAAGGTGCACCGATGATTACTCACCCCTACACAACCACCCCTCCACCCCTAGTGATTTTTTAGACAGATTGCTTTTCAAAGGTGATAGCGTGATTGTTGTTACATCGTTACAGTTCATTATTACGCAGAAGCACTCCATTGGGGAGTAGATTCCAATAGAACCGAGCAAACACTGTCCTTGCATGCACATACAAACACAAACAAATAGTATTTGACATAATAATGGTCACCCACCAAAAGGTTCTTGATGGACTTTGCTTGTAAGAGCAGCATGTGGAATATATATTGTGTATAATCATGGATTGTATATTAAGATTTACAAATTTAATATCACTCTAGTAGTTTGTGGCTGGGAACCGACATCATACTAGAAATTACGTGTGTTTATAATCTGCAAGTTGGCAATAAACTGTTATGTCTGTAACAAAGTTTTCACAGCTTTCAAAATAGCACAACAGGTCTTCACAGTTTACTGTTCTTTTTAGTTAAGTCTGGACTAATTTAGCCTAAACTCGCACATGTACTTTTATTTAGGTTAAGTCAAGTCAATTCAACTTTATTTCTATATATATATATTTTCAATAGACATTGTCTCAAAGCAACTCAAAATACAGGATAAACAGAAACCCCCTCTTGAGCCGAGGGCGACTGTGGCAAGGAAAAACTCCCTGAAAATTACAGGAAGAAACGTTGAGAGGAACCAGGCTGAACAGGGCCCATCCTTCTTGGGTAGTCCTTGTATGCAGCAGTATTGGAACTGCAGTCTCGACTTCAGTTTTTAGCCACAGCAGGCAAACCGGTTTCCATCACAATTCCAGGAAGAAACCTTTAGAAAAACCACATGCAGCAGGGCCCCATCTTTCTTGGGTGATTCTGGAGAAAATGTCGCATCAGGCTGGAGCAGCAATAAAAAAATAGAAAACCATTATTTGTCATAGATACAAATACAGCATAATACTATACAGTAGACCAAAATTCTTACTTTACATCAGAGAACAGGGTAAGCCATTGTACAACACAAGTAAATCTGTGTAAATAGCATGCAAGAACTCTCAATTAATATCCATTCAATTGATACAATTGATATTCTAATACTTTACCCACTAGGCCACCACTACCATGTGCATACACCGAAAAACAAATGCTTATTATTATTGTGAACCTCCTGGCAGTGTTCACCATTAGTATTAGTCACATGCTGTGAAAGATGTGTCCGAAAAATAAGAGTCTTGCTGGGCTGTCCATTTTCCTCCCCTTCTAACAGTACAATGCAGCACGGATTCGCATGAAAGCATTTTCAATTTAATGCTTAGTAGATGGATATTTTAATTATTATTAAATCACTAGTAACTAGAATTAGAAATGGGTTCCTATTAATGCATTTAATTTAACCATTGCATGGAACATGACACAGCAGCAGAGAACGGTTCCATGAATAATCTTTCTTTCTCACACGCACACACACACACACACACACACACACACACACACACACACACACACACACACACACACACACACACACACACAAAGTAAAAATGCATAAAAAGGCATTTGTGCTTGCCTTGTGTGATTGTGTTAAAATGTGCAATTAGGAATTTTTGCTTTTTCATTAAAGTTTTGGATGCTGTTTCTTCAGATTTTCAGAGCTGTACCTTGGTCACAAAAGGACAAAAAAAATCTTGCGATTGATCGCTGTGTTCAATTTCAGACAGACATGCACCCAATTATCGCCCATTGATGTGGATCAGGCCAGCAAGCCTGTCTGTGACACCATGACATAAACAGAGCCTAAGATTACATATAAATGCCACGATTTCCACTATTTTGCTTTTCTTGTTTCAGTTATTATTTTATATTTAATTTCTTTTTATCTTTAGAATTTGAATTACCTTTTTTAGTTTGTCTTGTTTTCTTTCTTTTACTTCTTTCTTTTTCATTTTCTCTTTTTTTAATTTAGATTTTCTCTTTGTTTTTTGAACACATCAGGTGATTAGCTTACAACTAGCAGATTAGAATGATAAACAATCAAATTAGAGATGAACTTCAGCTAAGAAGTGACTTATCTGATAGATTAGTGGAGCAAAACTTTCTTTATTCATTCATTTTGTCGTTTATT
Source organism: Ammoglanis amapaensis (assembly GCA_028566735.1). Classification (NCBI taxonomy): domain Eukaryota; kingdom Metazoa; phylum Chordata; class Actinopteri; order Siluriformes; family Trichomycteridae; genus Ammoglanis; species Ammoglanis amapaensis. Next base: position 7,860 of record JAOUQU010420645.1, read on the forward strand.
TCTTCGTCTTTTTTAATTTTTTCTCAGTTGTTGTTTTTCTTTCTTTTTTGGCTTTGGTTTTATTATTTATGTATTTGCTTTATTTCTTCTCTATATTATTCTTATTTATTTTAATATTCATTTCAGATTCATTAAAAACTGCACATTATTAAGTTGCAACTAAATAAAGCGATGGTGGAGGAAACAAACAGGACATGATGAATAAATAGTGCACGTATCAACAAAATACATGTTTTGCTCATCAGTAGTGTAGTATTTTGTTTTTCTTAGTTTTTTGTTATCTTTTTTTAATTCATACACTTTAACTTGCTAAACTAAGTTTCACCTGGTGTAACATCTGAATCTAGTTATTACAAAAGTGTTCAAACAATTTTGACCTCATTAGGTCACCAAAGAATTGTTGTGGTTAAAGCAAACTGAAATAATGACACCCAGTGATGCAGTGGAGCTTTCATCACTTTCTAGCTGTTTCTGCTGCGCATCTCAAATAGGTGCTCTGGGTGAGTTTGTGTATTTGCACCTTCAGACGTGCAGATGCAGATCACTGTTCCGTGAAGCTGTTAAAGACCTCTGCGTCTGCCACACATCTGCAGATGTGTTGTTATTTATTCATAACACGTGCACCATGTGGAAAAATATCACAGATTTTTTACATAGCCCAGTTATCGTGTTTTGAACATGTTTAATAATGGCAGCTAATTGCAAAGGCTCATTAGAGGTTTCAACAAGGCATATAAAATGGGAGATGTGATGAGAGAACCATGCGGCCAGCCATCATTACACTAGTGTTGATGGAGACGAGCTCGGAGAAGTTCACAGAGGAAAGGAAAAAAAAACAATGAGCTGCTTTGTTTCCACTTGCCAAGTACAAAATGTGATAAGATGCCCAGGCATTTTGTTATGCAATCATGTCCCAAAATTAGTTTTAATCTGGGTACAAGGAATTTTATCTTGTAGCTGACACTCTGACCTGTTAGCACTTGCGCTAATACTCACAAATAGCACAAAGCCAATGGCTTAATTTGGGGACATTCTGATGAGGCTGAGTATGTTGGACACCCCGATTCAACATGAAGTTGTCATGAAGTTAATCTTTCTATGTTATTCTAACTATGTTCCTAGAGCACTTGTAAATGATGTGAACATGAAAAATGCCTATGAAATATCTTTACACTCAAGTTAAGTAATAATAAAATACAGCTAGTAATAAGCAAATCTTTACTTAATACTTACAGTGTTGAATGCTAAATAGCATCTTTTGAAAGATAGCAACCTAAATGGGATTGATATCTGAAAAGTTTCTTCAGGAGTCAAAATTGTATGTTTTTTGATTCAGTGTTTTGGGTGTGAAAATCTTGTTTCTCTACATGATTTTGTATCCATTGTATTATAACAAAACTGAAAAAAATGTTTTTGGTTGCAACCAGGTGACTGTTAATAAAGTAATGTAATAAAAGTCTGAAAAATATATTACAAAATTTGAGAGTTGAGTCATGCTAGACTAAGAAAACAGTTTGGTGTTGACTTGACTAGACAGCTACATCAGGAGTCAGGTGATTACTTTGCTGCTGGGAAAGTGTTGATGTCTATGGGAATTAGTCAGATAACTGAAATACTGATGTTGGACTAGATAACCTAACTGAAGTGTGTTTGAGGTCAGTTATCTCAGTTTAAACCTCCAGCATATTTTACAACCGTTCCTTGACTAACATTAGTTGAAAATTGATAACTAAAATTGCTTGTGCCCTACTGTATTTCATTTGGGGAAAAATATCTTGATTAGTAATTTGTATGTATTTTGTATGTATCAGTATACTTTGGTATATTTTGGCCATATATTGTTTTTTCCCTGTGGATGCTGGATATGATTTAGGTTGTGGATGAAACATATTTTAAAAATATTTTCAAGGCAGCTGACTTTTCATTTTCATTTTTCTGACTTTTCAATTTACCAATTAAAAGACTTTAGGGCTTAAACTGTCCTTTCTGTCTTTGGAGGTAATTAAAATCATATGACATTTTCATTAATTCTGACTCAAGTCTCTGAGTAATATGTTCCTCTTTGACTCTCTGCCTGATCAAACATTTGTCTCTGTGTCAAGCAGTGACCTTGACATTGCTCATTGTTATACATTTTTCTTGTGAATATATTGTTACAAATTGTAATTCTTATTAAAAAACATTTTTAAAAGTGCATTTTTAAAAGTAAAAGCACGTAAAAACTACAGGAAGAACCTTGAGATTGTTGGACTTTGGTAAATCTTTTAAAATGGCAGTTAAGCCCTCTACTTCATCCCCATTGTGTCCTGGACTCAAATGATTTTGATGAATTGTTTAAAAAGTGGTACTGTCATCACAAGGACTTTTCTACATTGCAGGGCCGGATTCTTGATGACTCACTCTCATAATCTTAGGTTTAATGTAATATATAACTTTCATTACATATTCTATGATCAAAAGTATGTAAACGCCAGTAAATGCCTGTGCTTTTTTTGCACAAATGATTCCTCATCAATTAGCTCAGTCTGTGTAGTGAAAAACACATAAAAAGACACACTTAGTGAACACACATACACGCTATGATCGGTGACTTGCACAAATACATTTCAGCCATGACGTGTTGACTATCAAAATTAAACTTGAGACATTCCAATCACAAGCCCAGTTCTCTAACCACCAGGCCGTGACTGCACAAAGTAGTATTTCACAACCCTATTTTAAATTCATATTTATTAATGTAAATTTTTCTGCTTTACTTTGCAGTTTTTAACCTCTCTGAATTCTGTGAAGGCTTTTGCATTGAAATAAAGGACATTGTTAAGTATTTCCTGCCTTACAATTAATGTTCTAGTATGTTCCATAGCTGAAATGTGATGTTATCAAAATGATGTAAACTTGAACTCTAGAGGTATAACTAAATTGTTATGTA
>JAOUQU010420655.1:0-10788 GCA_028566735.1 Ammoglanis amapaensis
TCCATCCATCCATCCATCCATCCATCCATCCATCCATCCATCCATCCATCCATCCATCCATCCATCCATCTATCTATATCTAAGTTATTCTAGATTTAGCATGATGCATTCAGGTTACTCTGACAGCATAGGGCATTTATTGCTAATATTTTTGATGAAGTATCATTTTTGAGCATGAAATTAAAACACAACACTAGATTTTTGTGTAGGGTGTAATGGAGATAGTTTCACATCATGTTTCTTGACTGATGGTCTGACATTCGTCCTTCTAGTATTCAAGCTTTTGCAATTGGTTTCTTTGATTTTCTCAGATTTTCTGCTTACAATCATTCTTTGTTTGAGTATACAAAAGTAATTTCTTTTTTCAATACTACTATGCAGCACTCGTTCTCCTCCGTCCCTTTTTATTCACCTGTACTGTTTTACCTCCACATGATAATTCTGACTCACTAAATGGGTTGGAACTAATCAGATTTGACTCTTGAATGACTGATCTAAAATTGAAAGGAGTAGGAGTGACAAAGAGGTCTGATATGGTGTCCAGGTTGTACTATGTGCACCTGTATTCAGTAAACAACAAATGCACCAATAAGATCACCATCACTACTTCATTCTCTGTGACAGTTTGCGTGGTGCCCGGGGTATTTCCACCTTGTGTGTAAAGTTTCCATATGGAATCAGACCTGCTGTGACCCTGACCAGGATCTGTCTGTCTGTCATGTATATATCAGGCATAACATTACAACCGCTTTTCTGATATTGTGTTTCCCTATGAACATCGTCAAACATATCAATCAACTTCTTCAGCTACGTATGCTACACTAGCCTGTCTACTAGCTACATGGGCCAGCTTTGGCTGTTCATGAACCTGTACCGGTTTACCACTGTTCCTTCCTTGGACCACTTTTTGAGGCTTAGTGGGTTAGTGGTTAAGGTACTAAGACAAAAACGTTGCTGGTTCAAACCCCACTACCACCAAGTTGCAACTGCTGGGCTCTCAATCGCTCAGAGATGTTTCTCCGTTGTAACTGTAAGACAGATAAGATATAATCTTTGCTAAATACTGAAAATGCAAGGTCAGGAACATTCATAAGAACTGCAATTTCTGAGCTCAAATCCTTCCGATGTTTTTGCTTGTGATCAACTGTGTGCGTAAAATGTATATATACAGTTTTGTGAAAAAAATAAGACAGGGTTGTCTGTTTGGGCTGATGAAATTCCTTGTAAAATGAGCGTCTAGTAATGCGTTCATCACTCGGAGCCAAACATTCACAGAAAACAAGTCAATAAAACAAAGTAGTTTCATGCCAAACGAGTGAATGTGTGGAAACTGAAGCATGAATGACACAACCTGTTAATATTAATCTACCTTTTTGTTCTCTTTTCCTGCAGGCATTGTGCCCCCTGGTGGTGGGGATCAGTGACGTTAAAGATGTTCCCCCATGGCCATTCCCATGCGTGCCGGGACATCGAGGATTCAGAGAATGATAGAGAGGAGAGAATCTTGGCGATACTGGGCATCATTGGTACCATCCTCAATTTGCTGGTGGTGATTTTTGTCTACATTTACACCACAATCTGAAGATCAGAGCTGAAATTGAGATCTGGGGGAAAGTTTTATTAACATATGTTGTTTTAATTGCCAAAAAACGTCATACAGTGCCTGGCTTTGTCCCGAAGATTCAACTAGATTCATACAGAAAACTGTTTATTAATTATTTTGCCATTGGTTATAATTATTGTTAATATTATGAATCATCTTCTCACCAAGACATGTTGTAAGTACTTGAATATGTGCACGTCATGTTATTGTCCTTATGTACAATTTCTTATTTCGACGATTTAACTTTGAGACTCGCTCGCTACTGTTCAGCAGCTTGCCAGCAAATTGCAGGGACACTGAATATATTCAGCCAAATAAGCCTGGATACCTGAGAAGATCCTACACGAGATGGAATATTCACATAAAATATGCAAACAGGACACCGGAGGGACGTGTCTCAATCTGTCGCCCTTTTTCAATTTGATTTTCATGACTCACAAGCCGTATCAAACGTGATGCAGCGATTTGGCAGCATTGGTCCTGTTTGCAAGACATGCTAGTCTTCCTGGTTTTTGGTTTACATGTGGGTCGATTGGAAGTCGAATATTGTAACAGTGGAGGAGATATGTGAAATATTTTGTTCATCAAATACATTAATTTATATGGTTCTTCCATCGACTATGAAGTTTGCACCCAATAACAAGTCACCAAATCAAAATAAAATAAAGTTTCTAACCTGCCTCCATGTATTTGAAGCATCTGTCTCCATTTGTCTGACGGAGTTTGAGTAAATAACTTTTGACTGTTCATTCATCCTTCCCCTGAGATTCTGGGTCAGCATTTCCTGTAGTCACATCAGTTCTGTACTCGAGCTAAAAGGCGCTGCCTGACATTCACAAATAAAACATCATATGGCTCGTAACGCTGTCTGGAGGAATGAACGCAGACCAAATGTAATTTCTCTCACTCTTTCAAAACGGAGATCGGAAATAAGCTGAGTGCTGGAGAGGAACCATGAAGTACCATGGGAAATGAAAGAATTTCCAGCCAACAGAATGCCATCTGTTCCCCTCTTGGACCATGGCATCCCTAAAAACATGCTAACACATACGCAACCCTTAAAACACACACCGTTATGTACACATACACACACTTGTAATGGTATAATGATACACTTAACACACTTCACGATACTTCACGATATTTTGAAAGAAAATGCAATTTGAAGTCCTACAAACTATAATTTTACAGTTGATATGACCTTTTATTTCTGGGGTGGATTAATAACTGTTTTGAATCATGCCATGATTCAACCATCAACCATGATTCTTGGTGAATTATTATAATTCCACTCATTTGTATTGAGTTCTTGGTCCAAGCAATAAAAGATTTTCACTCTTATGGTAATAGTTTATTATGAGTGACCATAACTGGTAAATACTTTGTTTTAATAGAAATACTTTAGGCTAGTTTAATTCTACCCGTTCTGAACTAATAAACAACCCAAGAAAAAATAAAAGTACCATGAACATAAATAACCCATAAATTACCATAAACAATTTTTTTAAACATATCCATGGATCGATACATTTTCCTCAGTCTCTTTCTACCAATTTTGAATAATGTTCAATGACCTGATTGTATCACACATCTCGCCAAATGCAGTCAGGGGCATATGATCAAAAAGTCAAAGGTAATAAGTGTGTTACTAGGCAAAGTTTTCAGAACCTTGTCAAACCCACACGCTGTCTTTCTATAGTCTTAATTTTTCCTTTATTAGTGTTACTGGTAAGCCAGTTGTTAACCGCTAGACCGCGCCACACTTGTACATGCAAGATATGTTGCCTAGTATCTGGTGCCTGTAGAGGTTGCAGTCATTTTACAGGTAGGTATTTTAGATTGTGTTTGCTGTATTTACATATCTAGCTCATGCTCATTTGCCCTAGCATTAATAAGTTCAGATCTCTACCAGATCTGGATTCAAGTCCCGTCTTGCAAGTCCAGTAGCGTTTTGGGCTTAATCATTTTATCCTTTTTAAAAAAAAATCATATATCATCAACTCTTTCAAGTGCTGCTGTGTCTGTCCTTTGCACCATTGTGTTCTGCATCTTCTTTCATAACACTGACCATGTTTTTACCTTTAGCTTGGCAATACACTTAATGTATTTTCCAATGGACACAGTTATTCTTACTTCATTATTAAGATGCTGAAACAATTATTCATTATTATTATAATGAAATGTGTTCAGTTAATCAGTATCAGCTTCTTTCTGTCACCAATACTCAAATTTGTTCACATTTTAATAGAGTAAATATGACATTTATATCTTCCCAGCCACATCCCTTTCCTTAATTATGAAGGTATAAACTTCCCTCATGCCAAACCAGTTACCAAGTTCGATGTCCCCCTTTTTTGTTTCTGTTCTATAAAAAGCACACTGAAGATAGCAGGAGGGTGAATGAGTCAAGAGTAAATAAAGCGTTCAGTCGGAAGAGAATCAGTGCACAGCGCAAATGTTTGCAATGTGAATGTGTAGCAATGTCAATATGGGTTAGTACACATTCACCTACAGCAATCACTCATTCCAGCCTAAACATCAAATCTATTAACACACAGACTGAACCAGTAAACACATTATCTATTAATGAGCATCTGATGCGTCCTGGTAATGACGAACATTCGGTAACATTTATTCATTCGTTCGTCTTCAGTAGCTGCTTATAATCAGAGACGGAGTGTGCGAAGCGCATATGTAAGTGATGCCCTTGCAGTCATTGGAACTTTGCTAAAGTGTATTCTTGCTTTGCAGCAACTTTTCTGGTTGACATCGGATTGCCTCAGCCATGTCCAGAATTTGATTTAATATCTGCTGCAGTTTTATCTAAAGATTTATTATAATGACTTGATTATTTGGCCAGTGAGGCTTAAAAACAGCAACATTGCAATGTAACGAATAATGAATTATTCTAAACATGTGACCACAAAAAATGATGAAATCTTGATATATGTCAAGAAGGACAGTGAGTGACTGGTGAGTAACACCATCATCTCACAGCAAGATGGTCCTGGGTTTGAGTTCCAGGTATGCTTGAGCCAAAACAGCATATTGCAACTTATCCAATTTAATAGTAACTGAAGTACATTTCCACAATTATTTCGATGATGTAAATTTGGGAGATTTTCTTTCTGTGAGCTGAAGAGTTTTGATGTGCAAATTACATTTAGCATTTGCATATTTGTGCACAGATCAAATAGAACACTACACTTCAGGTGAAATGACAGTAACATATAATTGTGCTTCTCTGCTTCACCATAATCTTTGTTTATCTAATGATTTTTATGCTTTTTTTTACCCCTACTAATAAATAATTTTATATACTCGACTTTACATACAATACAAAGCCGTCGCCTCCGCTTCTGATTTGCCGGTAGCTGTCATGACCCGGTTACGTCAGCAAAATAGAGAGTTTAGGGCGCGGAGTGTGTTTAGTTTTCAGCACCATCTAAAATTTATTGTGTTTCTCGGACATTCATGCTTTTAGTGTGCAATGTACTAGACACAATAGAACAATACAATCGGGTCACAAATTGTTTAAATTACATATCGACATGCAAAAGCCATAATATTTGCACAATAATTTTACAAACCGAGCCTCTGCAGAAGCCAGTGTATTGTTATAGCGCCTGTCTCAAGCCCAGATAAAAATGTTGGGTTGTGTCAGGAAGAGTATCTGGCATGAAAAACCGAACATTTATTCGATGAGCGTTCCAAGGTCAACATGCATGTTGCTACACTGCAGCCACAAGGCTAACTGTGCCATGCTGATATGTAAATGGATTGTGAAAGAAGAAGAAAGAACATTTTCCTCTGCCGCCATCTAGTGATAAAATAGAAAGCTACTCACTATTAGTACTACAAAGATGGACGTTATTTTGTTGACCAATTCAAGCCAAAACAGAAGATCTAGTAAAACCAATGGGACTATAAACATTCTTCTCTGTGAGCACCAACAGACCGATACTGGAACTGAATTTCCATATCAGTTAGATCATTCCATTAAAATGCCACCCAGTCGTGGACTGTTGTTTCCTGTAAAGGATTCAGAGTGAAGTCAGTGTTTCAGTGAATCATTAATAAGTCAACTAGTTAAAAGTAACATGATTAGCTATGCATTCTTAGAGTCAGTAGGAGAAACAGACAAGCTCGTAACAGGTGCACAAAAGAACACCGTAAAATATGCCATGTATTGTTTGTGCTCATTAAATCCTGTTTTTATGAATCTAGTTTTTGATATAAAAAAGCTTAGTCATTTATGAAAATTATTAAATAAGCAAAATCATTAATAAGGAATATATTACATATACTGTCCCCAGGAATTCTCAGATTCTATCTGACATTTTTTCCCAAATTGGGTTATACTCATATTCTGTTATATGACATGCTGGTGCGTCATCATCTCATCCCTTTGATTTACATGGCACATCACCCAACTTGGCAACAATATATTATGATTTTTTTTTCAACAGGGATCACAATTTTTAATACATAGGCATAACAACAGCACGGCAGCACACTAGCTTTTGGAACACAATGCATACATACCGATCTTTGGAACAGCTTTAGGACAACGACTATTTTTAACGTTTTATTTACCTCATTGTAATGCTTGATTTTTAAAAATATTAGAAATCCTGATCAACCTTCCAGAAAGAATTACATTTTAGTTGAAGTTCCAGTATATGTTCTGGTGTACTGGTCTGCCTGGACAGAGGTCTGGTACAAAACTATTTTTACCAAACCCATATCACTGTGTGGCGTCCAGTCAGGTTTGCTATAGATAGCTACTTGGTTTGACAAAACCTTCTCCGTCTTTGTGAACTCAGAGGCAAATGTACATGGACACCTGTCCAAAAGCTAAGGTAACTTAGATATCGGATATTGGTATTTATTTTAATTGATGAGTTGACTTGACTGGCAATCAATACTCCAAAGTGTTTAGATGTGTGTGTGATACAGTGCATCTTGATCAAGCTATAACATTCTAGCTAACTACAAAGAAATACAGCGAGCACTTTTTTTCCGGGGTTTTGCAACAGAATGGGAAGTGAATTGCAGACTGGATTACTGTAAAGTTACACAGAAAAAGAGGATCTGTGATCTATGGCAAACGGTCAGTTCGAATAAAGAAATCGTCTGAATGTACAATAAGACTATGTCAACATTAATGAAATGAATACAGCTTATTGCAAATAGCAGTTCGGAACATCCTTTTAGTTGTCACTGTCACTGTACACCTTGGGATGGGAATTGTGATGTGCTACTACATCCTTCATTAATTTTCTCCAATAATTACATTTTCAGACTGTCACACCCAATCCGCTGCTTATGTGGACGAATAAGGCTCTTGTACAATGCATGGCATCCTATGGGGGCAGCATGGGGGCACTGTCGCCTCACGGCAAGGAGGTCCCAAGTTAACTAGAGAAATCGACATTGTTATTTTTATCTTTGTCTGAGGGCTGATTTATACTTCTGCGTCAAATCAATGACTTTGCAATGCAGAGCATCATCAACATGAATCCCTTTTCCCCACTTTGCACCCCTTTCCAGAGCCTTTGCACCACCCAAGGTGCACCTCCAAAATGTTCTAAATACATGTCAAAATAACAGAAAAAGTAGCGACACAGGATTAGTGCAAGAAGTGGTGACACAGAAAACAAGCTAGCCATCCAAACAACAGAGTGTGCATGTATGTATTAAAAGTATTTGCTCTCTATATATGGTGATAGTTTTATGTTTAGAATGTTTTGTTCACGATCCAATATTTAAAAGTATTAATTGATCAATAACAATAAGCTAGAATCTACTACAATTACTTTTCTAGACCTCATCGCCATACCCGAGGGTAAATACAAATATGACAAACATTACAAAATTCACTGCCCTCTAGCGTTGTGGAGGTGAATTACTTTGCTATGCAAATAACATTCATGGAGAATTATAATAAGAAAAAACAATGCTAAATATGGGCCTTTAGTCTCCATTCGATCGTGGAGTCGGTAGGTGTTGAATGCAGTGGATGTCGTGAATACAAAGGCTCGATTAGTTAGACAGAATCTCCACTGAAGTGACAACACAAGGCTCATTTTTGAAACCCGAGTACAATAACAGCGGAAAATATGGGCCACCGAAACTACCACAACATTTACAGCCGGGTAAACGATCTTGCTGTTGCTCTCAGCATATTGTAGAAATGCTATCACAGCATCACCTTTAGCAAACTAGAGTACTTTCAGGAACCTTGGGAACTTGTGTGGTTTCACATGTCGTCATCAAACTGGCATTCCATCACTTCAAATACATTGAAGGTGTTTTGATCATGTATGAGTGCTTGAACGAAAAAAAAGGCCAGTTATCACAGAGTGGACAAATGTCACATTATTAAAACGGGGGGATTGATAGTTCGAAAATAAAAGCAGCTAACCAGCTCGTGTCAGCCACTGAAAAGCATTTCGCATTCAACACGTCGTCACACAATGGGATTAAAACTCTTTTTCTAAACTATTGTTTCATTTCCTTTTTAGAATAATCTTCAGCCAATGTTTACACATATTACTAAAAGTTAAGTAAGCTCTCAACCCGACACAACACACACGATACACAAAGATTTGTGCTGATTTACAGCACAACTCCTACAATCTGCAATCTTAAAAATCATCTGGGTTTGTGACTGTGGGCAACATCACTCAGTTCTTTGTCAAGTTTGAAACGATCTTGTCCGTTCATGTCTCAATTTCTCTAAATGCTGATCACTGACAAGAGCATCTTCTACAAAACTCCTGGCAGCTTCAGCTTTCTTTGTACTGCTTGCTATGACGTTTCCATTGAGAATTTCATTGGGAAAAAATACTTCGTTTGGCCAGAATGGCAGGTTATAAGAGATCTCATGTGATTGATTATGTCTGTGGTTATTAGGTCTACTCTAAAGACAGAAGCAACTTATTTAAAATAGACGATTTAAATGCGCATCATATAAAATGAATATAAAATGGGTATTTTTTTAATAGTGAGACAAACGTGTTTTAGACAAGAACAGTCAGTCCTTCGCAAAACAAGACACACTGACAGTTGTCAGGATTTGATAAATCACAATATAAATGGATAAACCAAAGTCTCTGAGGAAATAATGAACTTAAATAACTACTTCCTACCTGGTGGCTTCTTCTGCATTGAAACTCAATGTACGCATAAGCTGTGGATATAATAAAAAGATTCATTTACCCAGAATTGACATGCAGCTCATTGCCGAACCAGTCCAGCTGAGCGACCCACCTGTGCTTGATCACACACACACACACACACACACACACACACACACACACACACACACACACACACACACACACACACACACACACTCAGGTTCCCACAGTATTCTCATCCACGGTCACATCAGGCTTTCCTATTAGCTCCTGTGTCCTCACACTGAACAAGGCTCTTTTCAGTCCATCATACAGCTGCACATGAAGCAGACACACTGGCTCACTGTTGCAGAGCTGCAAAGGGAAAGGAGCTTGGCAAAGAAACATCCAATAGGTAAACAGGGTAAATAAAAATGTTTATTTTATTATTATTAACCAAGCATGATTTTTTTTTTACCAGGCAGATTTGGTGGCTGAAATTAATGGCTGCAGTCAAGTTACTGAACTCAAATCCAAATGGTAGCTAGTTCAGACTTCACAACTACCAGGTTGGACCATTGAGCAAGTGGTGATGGCCCACAACCATCAATTATTTGCACTGTAATTAGGTTATAACCATGAAAGCTGCCATCTTACTTAGAATAGTGATGATTCAAAATGAGTAGATGAATCTATATCTGCTTGACACTTTATTATTATCAATTTGGATCATTTATGTCATAGGCCAATCAACCAATCAAATCACAGTAGTGCAATTGTTGCCTTACAGAAAACGGGTGCTGGCTTAGAGCCCCAGGTGGAACAGACTAGGCACTTTTGCAAAGTTTGCATGTTCTCTCTGTGTCTGTGTTATTCTAAGTGCTCCGGTTTCCTCCAAAAGGTGAATTAAGATACTAAATTGTTCATGACTATGTTTGATTTAAAATTGTGCACTGATTAATGAATGCAACCAAAGTGTAAAAATTCCAATAAAACAAATGTCATATTTTATACACATAACGCAGCAGTAGCTCCTCCTTTCTTCTGTCATCGCTATAGATTTGGGCATTGCAGTATCTTCTAGCATCAAACTGACACCCAGGCACAAATTAGAGAAATGCGAAAGAATGACAGAAAAAGAGAGAAACAGACAGAGATAGACGAGACAGACGGTGAGAGAGAGAAACATAAAACAAAGGGGGGGGGGGGTGTCAATAAAAAAATAAACAATTGAAAATAAATATGTGCCAACTGAAATGTTGGCACCCGAGTGTAAAAAAGGTGAAATCAAAAGGTGAAATAAAGAAATGGTAGAAATCTTTTATTTATCTAAACAATGAATGTTTTTAATTTCTGAGGAAGTTGAAAAATGTATAAAAAAAATACGGGACTCGTTTCATATAGATGAATCAATACATCCTTACTAACGAATGAGCCCTTCTGCCAACATTACAGACTGGAAGACCAAAAAAGGAGCTGAAGGTAGGAGAGGGAATGATGAGGACGGACGAAACGTGGGATCAAAAGCCTTAGAAACACTGTTTAAAGAATAAAATGAAAGTTTTACCATGATGTTCCAAAGAATTTAGCAAAAGGTACATTATTAGTACATTGCAACGATTAATAATGCGTCATTTTTAAAAAGTATGTGGGACGGAAGAGGAAGGCCAGAACGATGTAGAAGAGAACACCATGCGAGCAAGCAGAGGCAAGCCGAGGTTGCACAACACCACGATCCAGGCCGTATAGTTGTATCCTCAGGGCTCCGAAAATCCACTGCACACGACTGGCTTGCATAATACATCACTTGCCCATGAGCAAAATATCTGAGTTCTGATACAGATTCTGTTCTGATTCAATAACCGTTCTGTTATTTTCCTTTTCTCTCCGATCTGCTGCTCACTTTCGGCGACGGTTAATTTACGTCGCTCACTCGGCTGCGTTCCAGAGGATTTTAGTTGCCCATTTGCTTTGTTTCTGCCCTCCCATTTTACACACACACACACACACACACACACACACACACACACACACACACACACACACACACACACACACACA
>JAOUQU010420665.1:0-10788 GCA_028566735.1 Ammoglanis amapaensis
GGGGGGGGGGGGGGGGGGGGGGTGGGGGGGTGGTCTACTGGCACACTGCTCGTGTAGAAGTGAATTAGGATGTATGAGCCGAGCTCCTTCGCCGGTGCCCCCACCAGCAGTGTGAGCGGTGCCGAGAGTGGGGCGTGACGGTGCAGAAGCTGCTGCTGTTCGGTCATTATCTACCCACGACTGCTACACACGGGGTCTTGCACTCGACCCCCGTCTGCAGAGACGCCTTACAGCTGCTACGACCCACAATTCCACAGGTGTCAGGCTAGTAAAACATGTCAGATGTTTACAGGACAGGGACAATACTGGGAAAATACACTAAACACCTGAACAGGTGACTGGTCTGGTGCAGGATACAGAGACAAACACCAATCTCCAATCAGCCTGTGTGTGTTTGTGCATGCATGTGTGTGCGTGTGTCTGTAGGTGTGTGTTAGGGTTTGCATGTGTGTGTTTGCATTTGTGTGTGTGTGTGTGCGTTTGTTTGTGTGTTTGTGTTGTGTGTGTGTGTGTGCTTGCGTGTGTATGCATTTGTGTTTGTGTCTAATTATGTGTGTGTGTTAGTGCATGCATGTGCTTGCGTATGTTTATGTGTGTGTGTTAGGGTTTGCGTGTGTGTGTGTGTTTGTGTATGCGTGTGTGTTTGCGTATGCATGTGTGTGTTTGCATTTGTGTGTGTGTGTGCATTTGTTTGTTTGTGTGTTTGTGTTGTGTGTGCTTGTGTGTGTATGCATTTGTGTTTGTGTCTGATTATGTGTGTGTGTTAGTGCATGCATGTGCTTGCGTATGTTTATGTGTGTTTGTGTGTGTTAGGGTATACGTGTGCATGCGCGTGTGTTTAAGTGTGCATGTGTGTGTTTGCATTTGTGTGTGTGTGTGTGTGTGTGTGTGTGTGTGCGTGTGTGTGTGTGAGAGTGAAATGGCTGTACCGGCACTATTTTAAAGCGTTTAAACAAAAGACGTTGCAGACGGGAAGATGGATGGTTGCTTTTACAGCAGAAGCTTCGTTGCTGCGTTGATTTTTTGCTCTCAGCGAGATTTAAATTAAAAGTTTTCATACGTTTAAAATCTCATTGATTTGTGTGACTGGTCAGAATTTCATCTGGACTTGTTCAGGATCGACAGATTTAAACCACATCTGTTTGTTTCCTGGCACTGAGCTAAACGGTTCTGAGTTCTGAACCTTTATCGAAGCTCGTCCGTCTTACTCTCTCTGCTCTGCTCTGTACATTCTGGTTCCACTGTGGTTTACAGGATGTAACACCGTCCTCCGCCGGAGAGATAAAAGTATGACGGATGAAAGTAAAATCTCCAGGCAATCAGCAGACGCCCTTTATCCAAAGTGACTTAACATTAGTTACAGTTTACAGTCTGAGCAATTGAGGGTCATGGGTCTCGCTCAAGAGTCCAAGTTGCAGCTTAATTAAAGAATTATTCGACTAGAACAAAACGTCTTAAATACCCCGAACCGAATCGGTTAGGAACTACGACTTTGGGTCGATCACAGCATCCACGGTACTGCGATGACTGAATATTATTTGTGTTTGTACATTTGTCAGAGCTAATATACTGTAAATCCAAAGCATGTTGGTTCAAACCTCACCCATCGATGCTGCTATTGGACTCTTGAGCAAAGCCCTTAACCCTCAATTACTCGCTTTAGATCAAAGCGTCTGCTAAATGCTTTTTTTTTAAAGTAAATGTAGTGTTCAGTGATGGGTCTCACATTTACGGCTTTCTGGAGCCGTCCGTGACATCATCATGAACATTTGCACATTTACACGTAACTTTATACACAATTAATAAACTAAAGACTGGAGGTTTATGGGAGCTTAACAATGTGGCTGATCACTTCAGGGACCGGGAGAATCTGAAACGACTAAATGGATCCGGAGAGCTTCTGGTTCCATATTCGTCTCCAGTTCTGTTTGTAAAAGTATTTTGGCCAATTCCTTCGACGTACTTCAGTTGTTCCGAGTCTTCAGAACAAATTGCTTTTTCTTGTACGGCACACTAAGTAAAAAAAAAAGATGATGAAGGAAGAGATTCAGGTTGAAATGAATCTACACTACACATGCGTACGTGTCACTCTGAAGCCCATGTTTGCTTTGTCAAGCCTCGGTGATCACGGAGAGCCTCGATTAGTGTTGAGTGTCACCAGACCGAGATCCTTCAGCGTCGCCGACGGTTGTGAAGATTGGAGTCCATTATATGGGCGCATCGTACGAACGTATGACGGCGCTCTCGGCAGACGGCGTTGCTCACTGAACCCTCGCAAGACGGTCAACGACTCAGGAGGAAGAAAAAAGACACGACGGCCATTAGCGCTGGTTTTTTCGGGAGTTCTCTGGCACTCTCGGGGGGGCAAATATTTATTCTGTGTGGATGCGGACAGAAGCTGTAGAGCAGAAGGGACTCGACAAACACGAGTGAGCATTCTTACAATCGAAGGCAGAAAGGATTTCTTGGCCTGCTGCTTTAAAAGCTCCGAACATCTGCTGCTACACACTCCAGTGTTTGCTGTGTACAGAGAAAAAAAAAATAAAAAAAGATTTCCGCCTGCACATTTATCTTCTGTAGCAGAGTGGGATTTAGTCTGCAGCTTTTAATGATGGGAAGAGGCTTTTATACACACGATTATCTGATTCTAACTGTTATTTATTTATTTATACTTTGGGCTCAGGGTTTTAAAACATGTCGGGGCATTTAAGCTAAACTTAAAATGATTGACAAAGACAATCTGTGCAAAACACAAAATAGTTAACTTTTAAAAAATATTTCTATAACGCCGCCATCAAGATGCTGAAACAGAAACTGAACGGGGTCCATGACTCCCTTACACGAAGCTTTTTCCATTAAATACGAACCTCAAGTGAAGATTTCGGTGAGGATCAAGAACCTGTTCGATACGGAATCATTCGGATTCAGATGCAGACGTGTTCAGTATTTAAATTCTTCATTATTCCGTTTAATTATTCAGTTATATTCAGGTCAATATTTTATCCCGAGGCTTGATATTTTATTCATATTTAATCCTTCGGCCTTTATTTGCTTTAAATCCTATTTCAAGTTGCTCTTCACCTTACTGAAATGAACCACATTACCTTCGTTACCTTATAAGGTGGTAAAAAAGAGTAAAGATTTAATTGAAAATGCTTTTTTTATGTTTTTTTTAAAAAAACTTGTACCTGCATTTAACACATTCTGATGCAAAAACGAGGCAGACCATAAGGGGGAGCACTTATAGCCATCAAACCAATGGCGTGCACACGCTTGTAGTTAAAGTAATCTCTCACCATGTTTATACTGTTTCATTTTTTGGTCCGGCATTTGGAAGCTTTGGCGTTCGTTGTTCAATCTCGACGCCCTCTAGTGTTGACGTGGTTGAATTACTTGACAGTGCAGAACTAGTGAAGGAAAACGACGCCGCTGAGGCGAGTCGGAACTTTCTTTATTTGCGCGTAACTTTCTCGACCCAGTGGGACGTCACATTATTGATTGTGCGTGAATAAAAATCTCTCTCACTGGCTGCGGCAGAGCGTTGATTGATTGTAGCTCGTCTTAATGACCCGGGACTGCGATAGGAAACCCGCCAGCGCTGGAATACAAACTGTTGAAAACGAGCTGATGAAGCAACGGTTACCGATGAGCCGCGGTATTGAACCAACACTCTGGAGCTCGGAAAAAAACCCGACAGCGGCAGATTGAAAACGTTCCAGGGTGCTTGGAAGTGAATAAAAAAGAAGCTCTCAGGGAGGCTCGGCGAGAGGCCAGACCGAAGCAGGAGGTTCACCTGTGGCTTAAAGGATCCGTTTTACTTCTAACAGTGAAGACGTGCCGGGTTTATACGAGTCTGAACGTCTTTAGCTTTTATGTACCCGAAGTGAATGAATGAAAACTGACGTGTTTTGTCTGCTGTGTTTAACTGGAGCAGGTTTTCAGATACTGAACAAGATTTTTGGTACTTATATAATTTACATAAGTTCCAATAAAAAACAACACTTCGTAATGACAGTGGTGGGAAACAGTTTCCCCGTTTCATGATTGCATCTGTGACCTCACAACTCTCACGCTGATGGTTTTAAATCATTTAAATTGAAATCTTTACACAAAAGGACTTACAACTAACACAAACATTATTTAATTTATTCCGCTCAGTAAAAAAACTAAACGAAACACTTTCTGTGTGTTAATTCTTGTTCCTTGTTTGTTTGTCATATCTAAACAACTTTTCATCGATTATCTCGTGTTACCGGTGCTTTATCTAATTTAGGGTCACAGTGGGGGGGACACACACTGTGTGAATACACTAAACATCTGAACAGGTCAGTACACACACACACACACACACAGTGTAAGACTTGTATTGATGCCGATTCCTCGTCCTTTAGGCGTTGTACTTTCTCAGTAAGTCGCTCTGCCAGTGCCGTTTACGATCCGGGAACAGCTTGGGAATTCGGATCTTGCGGAAGTCGTCGATACACTTCTTCAGCTCCTCGTCCACAACCTTCTCATGTTGGTTTTCCGGTTCCTGGAACGGAAGTCCACCGTTCTCCTTCGTCCCGGCGGTCCGGGGTGTCGTCTTCAGAACCAGAGTGGTAGGCCTGACCGGAGAGGAGCTGGGGCAAGGAGGGGAACCGGACGGAGGTGTGGATGGGTCAAAGAATTGGGGTGGAGGAGGAGGGAGTGGAAGGTCGAGACAGTTCTCAGCTTCTAAAGGGGAAATCGGATCCGGAGGAGGGACATCTTGCAAATCCAGATCTGTGTAACTTCCGTCTGGTGCCTCCTCTGAACTTTCAGAGGATCGTGGGATAGATTTAAGCGACGGGAACGCGGTTCTGCTTCCTGAGAACAGAAGACAGGGAGAACAAAGAGGGTTAATAATGACACTGAGCCTCTGCTCCACCCGAACATCCTGATGTCCTGCTACAGAAGTCCAGACCTCCTCCAACCTTCCCATCTCCAGGACACCACTGCCCTGAACCACGTCTAATACCCGCTGTTGTTGTGTTTACCTCGCGTGAGTCGCCTGCACATGCGTGTTTCTGTGCCATCGTCACAGCGCCACCAATAGGCCCCCCGTATACATGCTGCAGCATTTCACGTTCCCGTTTTTACGGAAATGGTTTTCTTTAAGATGCACTGAGAAGGTTGGCTTGGGTTGGAATAAATAAGAAGATGCTGCTGTGTGTTTGTGCCTTTCTAGCTTTTTTCGTGAAGGTCGGGGTGTTACTCTGGAGACAGATTAGGGACGAATTCAACCCCCTGGAGCTTTGAGAAAGCACTTAGTTCTTTATTCAGACACGGCGTGCATTTATCTGGCTCTACATTAAACACAACAAGGCGAAGACACACACACACACACACACACACACACTCACACTGTCTCATAGACATTCATGACCAGAGGCGGGGGAAAAAGTAATCAACTTCTCCACTAAAGTTAAAGTACTGATCCTCTGACAAATGTTTATGAATGTTTATAAGAGAATCGAACACTCGGCTGAAAATCTACTCAAGTCAAAAGTTATTCGTTCAACACGTATAGTTACTTAGTTACTTTTTAACACAAGGGGGCGCTGTCACTCTCCTGTGTGATGCAAACACGTGGAGTAGATATAAATCCTACAGAAGGGCTTTTCCGAGACGAAGAGTCCCATAACCTCCAGGGGGCGCCACAAGATTCTATCTAACTTCACTATATATATAGTAATTATTTTAAAACTATTTGTTTGAAATTATTACTAATAAATATTTAAATAAACTCTAAGACGTCTTCAAATGTAAAGCAATACCCAAATAATCTGACTTTATTTACAGATTTGTTTATTTTGTCATTAAAATATGATGTTTGATGTTTTTAAAATGTATTGCTCTTTTTTATTATTTATTCACTTGTGATGTTTTTCAGATGTTGTTGTTTTGTCGTGCTCACAAGTGGGAGCACTACAGCCGCCGGAACAATAGAGTACGCACGCTTGTGGTTAAAGTCTAGTCTTTCGGTGCATTTATCTATCTAATCGTTAAAAGCATTCGTCGTTCAATATGTGACCTCGTCGTCTTGCTACCACAGTTTGGCCCTTGAATCCTTACGCTCGGCCCCTTTTTCGGAGCCTAAACGATGCCGTGATGAAGATTCAGTGTTTTTCACTTCACCTGTCAGCGCTCGTAGACTTTTGGCCGATCTGTGTCATTATCAAACAGACCAAATGGAGTAAATATAGACTGTTGAGGTTTATAAAGGTGAGATTAAATTCCTCCTGCTAGGTTTTTTTTCTTCCTCACAACCTCACAGGGGCACCGTGTGGGATGTTCAGGCTCGTCGTGGGAGGATGTGGGTCGGGTACGAAAAAAATAACCCAACAACCTGCATTCTACTGTCAGACCTTATAGACTGAAGAGGAATAAACGCCTCCGTCTTCCTGCCCGGATCTAAAATATAAACTCTTCTCTATAAATTCTTCTCGCCAGGTGTTTTTCATCTGTTACCGGTGTCACTTCTACCAGTGAGGCATCATTATCGCTATTAGCGACACTAATGTGATAAGCGACCTCGGGCCCCTCATTAACGGCCACGTGTCGGCTCGGGTATGGCATTCATCAGCCACGTTAGAAAAAGAAAGGAACGTCGTCGATCACCTCCTCTCGGAGGATCTCAGGAGCGAGTACACGACGGCCTTTTCTGGAAATATGAACCATGTGTTATTGCAGCTTGTCGTTCCCGGACACGTTATGATGATTTATGAAATGGAATAAACGCTTTTACGCGTGCGCGTCGTAATTAATAGCGCACTCGTTTATAAGCAGACAGTCAGATTCAACATTTTATCCCGTTTAAGATCTAACCAGCAAAATGATTTATTTATACCGAGTGCTGACAGACGACTGACGTCTCACTGACTTCTATTTACTAACTCACTCAATTCATTAAATCATTTTATTTTATTTATTTATTTTATTTAATTCTTCGCTTCTAACGAGGTTTCGGTCAATTGTACTTAGAACTTTAACTCAAGTATGATCGTGTTTGCCATGGAAACACGTCTGTAAGTCGTTCTGGAACTGATGACGAATGTGCCAGCCAACGCAGAACCATGTAAACGTCACGCAGAAAAACATTCACTATCTGTTCATAGGTGGTTCTGTTAGTAGGTGGGATATATTAAGTAACAAGTGAGCGTTTTCTCTTCAAAGTTAGAAGATCCGAGTCAAACAGCATCTACGAGCTTCTCGAAAGCGATGGGGCAGTGATGTCTTAGTGATAGTGGTGAAATTGCTTGGTTCGAGTCTCACAACCGTCAATGCTGCCACTGTTGGGCCCCTGGGCGAGGCCCCTTAACCCCTTATATAAAATATATATAATTCCACTGTAATTGTAAGTCGCTTCTAAGTAAATAAACGTGTAAAATAAATGCAGGACATTTGGGCCACAACCCCACATGGACTTGGGGGCCACATGGAACCCCCACACAGGAAGTCCTGGATTGTCTTACCCAGGATTCGAACCCGGGACATCTTGCTTGTGAGGCGACTCACAAGTGTAGTTAGAATAAAGTGCACAAATCTGATACTGTCTTGGTCATAATGTTATGCCCGATCCGTGTACATACAGTTCGGTGTATATAAAATAAACTATGTTGCACATTTCCTCCGAAAACAAAATCATTATTTTATTTTCGTGTTAATTTCATGAGACCAGATGCTTCATTTCAAAGTGCTTCTTCGAGCGCTGGATAATCAGACCGGTCTGTTCGCTCTCTTGTGTAAGCGAACGCCTGGAGAACCCCGGGAGAAGATCTTTAGTGTAGTTCGCATCATCTAAGAGCCCGATGAAAAAGCCTCGAGTGGGATGTGGGATTAAAGATGCCTATTATCGCTATGGTTACACATCACCAACACGGACTTCAACAAGAGCTGCAAGCAACAAATCATTTAAAACGCTTGTTTAGGTTCTTTTGTCTCACTTAGAAACTTTGCTTTTCTGTCTTTTTGGCTGCTTCTGTTAGGCGTCGTTCACTTCTCGATACAATCCTCCTTATTTATCTGGGCTTAGGACCAGCACTAGGATGCACTTGTCGATGCACGCGACTTAGTTTCTGAATACTTGCAGGATGATTTGCTGTCGCTATTGTTTATAAAATACTTTTTCACCGTGGAGGAATTATTCTTCCACGTCTAACCCAGCCCATTCAATTCAGTCGTGACCTGTCAGTGCCGGGAATCGAACCGGTAACCTTCTGATCGCAAGTTCAGTTTTCTAACCACAATACACAAAAATATAAGCATTTATTTTATTCAGCGGTGGTACCAGCTGCCCACGTCGTACCAATTTTACCTGTCGTTGAGGATTTTACAGTGTGTGTGTGTGTAAAAGACAGAGAGTGACCAGCTGATGCTTTTCGTAAGGCAGCACAGTGTAAAAGTAATTGCCCCCCCCCCTTCTACTTATGATTTATAACCACCTCCATCACAGTTTCGTTTAATTAATTAATTTTTATTTGATTAATTTCATGCTTGTAAAAAAGCAATTACTTTTTTGGTTACGGCAGCCATGTGGAGTGTCTCAGTGATCGTGAAGCCTGATATTAAAGACGATGCTGCATAAAAAGCTCATAAAGAGCCGACGTAAGAGGTAGAGATATTAAAGATGATTTGTTTCTTTAAATAGGAAGGAATTAATTCAGTCATAAAGATCAAACAAACTGAAGATATATTTAAAGGTTATTAGTTTATGTTGATATATACAGGATGATATTGATTAGCAGTCGTGTCCTGGTGGTTATAGAACTAAGCTTTTGATTGGAAGGTTGTCGGTTCAATTCTTAGGGTCGACAGGTCGACTGATTTGCCCATTAGCGATGCATCAAACCCCAAACGGCTCCCCGGGTGCCGTGACTCGAACAGGGCTGCCCACCGTTCTGGAGACGCGTGCTTGCTCCTGCGCTCTAGTGTGTGTTCACTAGTGTTGGTGTGTGTGTGTGTGTGTAAATGTGTGTTTCACTGCACCGATGGAGTTAAATGTGGAGGATTCGTTCCTAAGTGTGTAAAAATAAAACGTGTGTGTGTGTGTTCTAAATGAGTTTGAATACAAAAGAAATAAAAATAGAGTTTATTTCATGTTGCTGCAGATCCGTGGAACCTAATAAACAAGGTTCATTTATTTAATTCTACCGTTTAACAGAACAAGAAGGTAAAGTGTAAAAGGTAAAGGTAAGACGAAGCTTTTATGGTTTATAACCCAGAGAATGCAGAATGCGGAACATACCGGGGTCTGGGTTTGATTCCCCGGCCGAGCATCCTTATTTTCCTTCTGTCTGGTTATGGAATCATCTCATTTATTAAATATCGTGCACCACAAACAGACGTGATGTTTTATTTACTGGCTTTTCTGCCTAGACGCTGTTTAGACGTTCAGGTCACATCAAGCTGTTGCCACTGCAGTCGACATCTTATTGATCATTAAATTCTAAATCTGACCCCGAGGGAGCTTTTAATGGCGAGGGTAAGTCAGCTCTGACACTTTTCTGTGCCGGGTTTTGCTGCTTCGTCCTCCCCCTCTGTGTTATAGCTCCTTGGTTTATGACGTTGTGTTGAATTGGTTTAGAACCTTCTTTGGGTGCCGGGCTCGGTGGCACGCTGGCAGGCTGGCATGCCGCCGGGTGATGCAGTTTTTTGTTTTTTCTCAGAGAAGGACAGGTTTGTAATTCTGTGTGATTCTCGGTTAAGAGACATCGTTCATTATAAAATGTGCTGCAGTGCTCGGCGAGGAAGAAATGAAAACGTTTAAGGGATGGAGCGAACCACAGTGAGAGAGAGAGAGAGAGAGAGAGAGAGAGAGAGACTGTAGAACTGTAGTAGTATTTACAAGGCCACTAGACTAGTAGTTATGTTGATGTTTTTGGGATGTGGTCTCGAGATTAGATCAGACGATTTTGATCACGCACAGATAACGCGTCTGATAATAAAAACAACTCGTCTCGCTTTACACCGGCTATTAATCACAAAGATATCACGCTGGAACAGAAAAGCAGGAGCTGTTTATCTTTTTTCCTGGACCACGTGAGGATCTAATCTGAAGGTTAATGAGGCAGATTAGTCAAAGCAGCGCTGCCTAATCTGTTTTGAGGAAGCCGGGCGATACATCTGCCCTCGTTTCGATTTCCAGCTTTAACTTCATTTAAGTGCCTTTAAAGTCTCCACAGGAGGAAACGAGGAGAAGATCAGGCGGGAGAAAACGGATGTACGAGAGCAGACGTGAACGTTTATTGCACAGTGGAGATGTTTACCAGCGAGATGTTCATGATAATCCACTTTATCTCCTCCATCTGAGAGGAACGACAATATCACCAAAGTTAATTCTGATCGTCTCCATGCCGACGTGTTTACGACCAAATGTGACTCCGCCTGTGAAAACCCAGCGAAAGTCATCTGTTGTTGTGCTGGTTTTATGTTTTATGCACAACTTAAAGAACATTTCGATCTCGAGTTCCTTTAATACTGACTGGGTTTGTCCACGTCAAAGATTTAATAAATCACCGAGCTCCGAAAAACGAGTTTTTAAATCAATTCTATTTTAAAAATATAGATATTTTTCATCACTGATCGTCTTTCAGCATCATTTTTCCTGCTCGTGTGTCACAGAACGAATAATACAAGCGACTTTCTTACATTTTGAACTGATTTTATTTTACACTGATAGTAAAATTGTGTTTATTTATGAGGTTGTGGTGATAAAAACGATTGGACTGAAATGAAGGAGTCACATAAAGCGACTGCAGCTGAAACTTT
>JAOUQU010420676.1:0-10787 GCA_028566735.1 Ammoglanis amapaensis
ACAGCTGAAACGGGTTTTAGCATTAGGCTAAAGCTATGTAAGCGTTGGCGTTCGGCGATCACGTCGCGAAGTATTGTCCGCGTTTTGCCCACGTACCGAGCGTTTCCTTGTTAATCTGTATTTCTTCTCTTGTAGCTTCTCCTTGCTGTGTTTCCAGTTCCGTGTATCTCTGTTCGTGTGTGGGTGAGTTTTTGTAAGAGTGTTTAGTTTCCTGTCTAGAGTGTGAATGAGTGTACGCATGTTTGATTCGTCGTCCCCGCTTTTCCTGTTCCCGTTTACTAACCTTTTTCTCTTCACTGTGTTTTCTAACCTCTTCTCTATCGGGTTGGGTGTACTAACCAGTTTTCTTCACTGTATGATTAATACCTTCACTATCATCCGTATCTATTCCCTAGACTTCTTGTATTATTTTCCTCTCGTTTTCCCCCTCTTCTATACGCGTTTAGTTATTATTGTTTTGTCTCTTTTAGACAATTTCACGTGTGCAGTGTTTTCTATTTTCTCACGCATAGCCCCGTGCAAGGTTTTCTTATTGCAGTGTTTTTTGATTGTACCCTATCCTGTATTGCTTTTCACACGTTTAGTCCCGTCTATCTATTCACGCATAGCCCCGTGCAAGGTTTTCTTATTGCAGTGTTGGTTGATTGTTATTGTGTCTCTTCTTCTTCTCTCACGATTAGTTGCGACTCTAGCGGCGAACGGATCTCAGCGTAGGGTCCGCGTTCTCCAGTATTTCTCATCAACTATCTATACGACTGTGTTTATTCATTTGTTATTTTGCTGCTTGGTACGTGTCTCGTCCTTGTGTCCGCTACAGGTGCCTGTCCCTGCCCGGGGTCTCGTTGTTCGTTCCCCATCGCAACTACTCCCCTTGCCGCCTGTTGTCTCTGCACTGCCTTGTCATAATAAAACCCTGATTGTATCCGCATCTACGTCTCCTGAACATTCTTTACACAGACTTTGTGACAACATTATTACATTATTATTAAGTGCACTACATATAAATAATCTAGCAACCAATGTAAAAAGCAAATAATATTTTGTGTGAAAATGACACAATTATCTTCATTATATTCAAACGATGATTTTACCTCCATAACAAAGATTCCGCAGCTTGTACAGTCGCTTTGCAGGCTATGTGAAATTATTCCAGTTTGCCATAGAATGTCAAGCCATTCATCTTTTCCCAATGCATTTTTTCGCCTTTTAAATAGCTCACTTTAAAAAAGAAATTGAAACTAGGTTATATATACATTTACTTGAAATACAAAACAGAATTGTTTTTATCACTGTTAAAGTTAAATTGTAATATTTAATCCTCAATAAATGTAAAATAGCTTTAAAAGGATGCTGTTTGTTGTATAGAGCATACACTTCCTTTAAAAAAATACTGATTAGGCTATTAATGTATCTATTAATTTAATTTAATACTTTGTAGATTACATACATGAACCTTTTAACTGCTCTCTCCGACTTGCTCTGCTCTTCATGTCCAAGGGGATCAAGAACATAAATTGTTCTTTGGGGTACATTGAGGTACTGTAATTATAATCAATCGTTTTAAATATAATATGTATATTCAGATTTTTTTATATTTATAATGTTAAAGAGGAACAGTTGCAAACATTGCTTTCTTACCACCAAAATCCAGTGACCCCCAGTGTTGCATGCCCCAATCATTCCCTGATATTTTGAGAGATTTACCTGTAACGCACAAAAAAAACTTGATTAATAGATTACAAGCTAGACATTGTACATGATATAAGCTTGATGTGATTTCTACAACTGTAAATCAATTGTGATTTAATTGTTTTTTATTGGTATCATATAAAAAATAGTCAAGAACAGAGTACAACTTATCCACAAGTAAAAACTTTACTTTTCCAAGGCGTAGTCGGTTAAAGCTTTGATCTTCACCTCTGATGATAACCCCCATTGTGTACAGATTTAGATGATATAGCTGTTTGCCAGCTTGACTTTTATTCTTCTGCAGCTGAAAGTATAACTCTATAATCTGTGAAGAAATAGGCATTGACTTTTGTTATTACTGTGGTTGCTTACCACCTGCTTTTACAGGCTACAGGATAAAAATTTTTACCTCCCCATAAATGTCTTGATGTGGTTGCAGTAATTGGAATTCCTTAAGACGAACTACATGGGTTGCAGTGTGGTCTGTGCAGCTTACCTCTGAAACTAAAGTCTCTGCACCTTTACTCGAAAAGAGCCGTTTCACCTGCATAACCAAAAAAGGTACCAAAAGAGTGCCATATATGTACATAGAAAATTCCTCAACAAGATTTTAAATGGTAAACCTACTTTAGCACACACTGTCTCAGCAGTGTTTTGTTCCACACAAACAGTTCCAAGAGGGGGTAATGTGCTAGAAGTAGTACCCTAAAAAACAATATGAGCTATATTTATAACAATGTATTGTTAAATTAAAACAAAAGTTATTAATTTTAGTTTACTTACCTTGTCACTGTTAATCGTTTGTTCCTTTAGGTGAATTTTGTCAGTTTCAGTGCTGATCACTTTCTTGATACAGCGAACATTTTTTAATTTTCATTTTTTCCCTTGGGGCAAGGGTATATTTTGTGGTGTTGAGAAATATTTAGATGCCCTCGGTATATTGGATTCAGTTCGCAGAGTTGTGAACATCCCCATTTTTAATTCATGCTCAATGTATCTCCCCTTCAGTGAAAAGTGCATTGAACGAATAAACTCTGCAGGACGCATTTTCTTTTTGTGTCTAAGAATTAAGTGCTTCATTCTTCCGAACCAGGTCTCAACATGGTATCCCGAGTTACTTCAGGAGTTGTTGGGGGTACATCCAGAGAGCTATGTCGTTTTAAATTGCCTAAGAGCAGCCCACTCCACAAAGGAAAAATTCCTAAGTAGGTTTCAAACAGCATTTCAATGATTTCTGGGCAGAAGTACAAGTTTTTCTCAAATTCTAGTGCCACTGAAGAGTCTTCCTTAATGTCATTTAAAACTGCTCTAAAGGCAGCTGTAAACAGTGATCCACCAATGATTGTTTTTATGTTTGTCTGTAATTCCTCCTCCGCACTGCAGGTGTGAAAGGATAGTTCGGCATCAGAAGTTTTGGTAATGAGATTTTGTAGCTCATTTACACTTTCATCTACCCTTTGTGTTCTGTATTCTGTTGTAAATGCCATACACATATGCTTACAGATTTGTTTCGCTTCCTCAAACATTGTCGTGTTTTGGAGGAGGCCAAAACAAAATGTTGCAAACTCTTTCAGGCCCCTGTCATTAGTTTTTCGGCCAGTAGAGTTTGAAAAAGCCTTTATCACATGGGCAGCACAAAGGTGAACTATGGTAAACTCTGCATCCTTTAGTTTTACTGTTGCAATCATAAATGCCTTTTCAAGGTATTGACGGATATTGTCCTTATTAAAGGACAAAAGTGTGCCCTGAATTAATGCCCAGCTGTAGTCAACTTCAACTTTGTGAACACGAATCTTTGTGCATTTTGAAACATTTGTGACAAACTTCAGTAACCAAAATGCTATTGTTGGGACATCATGGTCATTGGTTATCATTTCACTCACTGGAAGTGGTGGTGCATCATGTCCCATTCCTGGCAATGTTAAACTGTAGTAAAAGACTCGTTTTGCCTGTTGTGGAATTTTTGCTACCACACCACCAGTTGCATCTAGATAAAGGGATAGGTTCTTTGTTTTTCGCAGATGTGCCACCAGGATTGACAGACTATTCTCTGTGTATAGATGCACAGCAAATGGATCTATTTGCAAGTGCTGAATGTATCCAGGCCAGTTTGAATAATTTGTGTCACATTCCTTCATTATACTCTGGGTAAGCATCATTTCAAGCATGATGTTGTCATGAATTCTGTTGGCTTTGTTTATCTCAGAGGAGATTGCTTTAAGAATGTCACGACTTAAACAGCTGGTAATATTCCCAGCTACCAGCTCTTCTTTTGGAGTTCCCTGTAACTTCCTATAATAAGCATTGCTGATGCCTTGTGATAAGGCCTTAGCTATTTTACCCCTTCTGTGCATGCTTGCCCATCTATGATGAATTTCAACAATTTTATGAAGGACACGGCCCTGGCGTTTCACTTGGACTTTTACCATTGCATCCTTCTCTGGTTTGTGTGAAATAAGAAACGTGTATCTGGCCCTACACGTGGAAAAAGTACAAAAGGCAATTGCTTTGAAAAATGGGGCCTGCCTCTTTCTGCTAAATGATTTTTTTAGCCATTGATACTTGAAAGTTAGTGGACATGATGAAATTTTTTTCCTGTAAGAGTTGTAAAAGACATGTGTCCATGATTTTTGAAGATGTGTCTCATGTTTTTTAGGAGCTATCTTTTTCCATTTTTTATAGCTGATAGCAATGTGAAATGATCTTGGAACACTTTTTATTTTGCGCCACTGTCTTTGTACATCCTTCTGTGCTGTCTGTGTGCTGCCTGTTTCTACCTCATTGACATCAAGCTTATATTCACAGTTAAGTTGGCTAGCACTATTTTCATAATTGTTCCTGTTATCTTTATCAGAGAAAGCTTGTTTGTTTTCACTGAAATTGTCATTAAGAACAACATCCTGCACCTCACTAATGTTGTCAGCTTCCTTTTGGCAGCTGGCAGTGTCATCACACATTTGATGTTCACATGATTTTGCCTGTCTATTTAACTGCTTAACTTCATCTCTTAGTCCATGCCTGTTGCAGTTCCAGGCCACAGATAACCATTTTCTGTTGGCAATACTGTCCTTATTAAAAATCATTAATGATATTGTGGGCCAAATTTTTGAGTTGAATGGTATTTTTTTTGAAAGATTTTGAAAAGTGCTAAAGTGTTTTGCCACATTTTGAACACCCCCAGCTTCATTCCATAAACTTCTTCTCCTTGGATTGATTTTTGCCTTCATGGTTGAACACATTGTATGCTAAAACACACATATGCTAGTATGACTTTTTCCTTCAGTGAACCAATCTTTGAAGAACCAAATTGCCATTAATTAGGTACAGTTTAGATTTGATATTGTTATATTTCGTTTACCTTGATTTGGCTGTTTGTCCAACAGTCACACACACACACACAAAAAAAAAAAGTTTAAATTGTATTAACTGTCTGTGACGATCCTGTTTTAACCGAGTATCTGTATTACCACAAACGTGCTCATAGTTGCCCCCAGTGGAGGAAATAAAAATGACATCTATTTTTTAGGTGATTTTTTAAATGAGCTAATTGCATGCTTAAAAGAGCAATTACAAAAAGATTCTTCTTTTGCTAAATGCTCTCTTGAGCGTGCCTTTCGATCATTAATATATGAATAGTAATAACATAAACTGTTTTCTTATTAGGATTTAACCCTTGTAAGGTGTTTGATTTTTTGTTACACAGGGGTCCTCCCCTGCTGGACCCATTGCAGTTTTTTGTTAAAATAATCAGCAAATGTTTAGTTTAGCCCAATTGCAAGTAAAATAAACAATATATATGTTAAATTTGTTTAATTTACATTTATAAAATTACATTTATGAATAGATATGCCACTCTTTATTTATTTATCTTATTTACTTTTTTCATTAAAATGTAACACAATAAGGAAATGAATCATAAAACAGGCATAACTAAAATATAATCAACAAATGTACAAATGAAGCAAGTTTTTCAAAAACTACAGTGTTCTGTATTTTATAGAACATTATAAATGTAACATACTCAGGTCAGCATTACATCTTTTTGAACATCACATTAACCCCCTTGAATATTGCCATTTTCATACCATATTATACAGCACACGAGGGGCAGAACTTCACTGTGTGTGTATTGCATATATACTTCTTGCACTGGATGCATGTATATTGTGTTTTCCTGTCCTTCTTAGGTCCACACACTTCACATCGCTTCTTTCTGCTGCTGCCAGCCACAATCTATAATAATGAAAATATAAGGATATTTACTTAAACACCTATTTCTTTGGAACATGAATTATTATACTGCATCAGTCACTTACCTCAGGGTCTGCAGATGGTGGTTCAATAATTTGGCAGGATGTGGCATAGTCACCTTCCTCCTGAATCCTCCTCACAATGGCTGCAGAGGCTGGCGTTCTTGGAAGATGATGTCTTATTTCAATTTGAGGTCTCACCAACATTTTGTCCAACTACTCAATAAAGAGGTTCCTCTTCTGTGGCTTTCCACTGTTCCACTCTGGGCTCAGTGAGATCCAAATGACGAAGACGTTGTACGCAGAGATATCAAACATATCAAAAAATATCACCATAGGCCACCATAGGCTTTCTTTTGCAACTGTAAGCAGTCTGCACCTTATTGAGGTTTTCCACCCCTCCGTTTGTGGCATTGTAGTCCATTATCAATTCAGGCTTTTGGTGGTCCTGAGCACAGATTCTCCAATTTGCAGTGTACTAATGAGCACCACATTCTTTCCTTTCTTTGGAACATATGATACCAGGGTTTTGTCAGCCGTGTACACAAACTTGGATGACTGGACTGGCCTGCCTTCTGTTTTCAGCAGCTCAGACCTGTTTTTGCATACTGTTCCCAACATAGTCAGCTTCCGCTTTAGCAGCTCCTGTCCCAGCTTGATTGATGTGAAAAAATTGTCACACGCTTGCGTTTCGGAGCTGGCTGACGGACTGGTCCTATGGCTAGCTGCTCATGGGCTGATGCTAATGGAGCTGGCTGCTGCTCATCCTCCTTTTCAAAATCAGTATCAGATTCTGATATTTCAGAAATGTAATCCTCACATTCTGAAATTGCTTCTTCAGAATCACTTTCAAAATACTCTGTCTCTTCCAATATCAGCTGTAAGGTAGTCTGAACACTGAATCACTTCACCATCTTGATCATATATGGTATGGAAGCAGTATGAGAGACAGAACTATTTATAGCGTCATGTCCCCATGATTGGGTGAAATGCGTGGGTTTCAATAATATGGGTCCCACAGACCCATAGACCCCTTGAAGGGTTAAGCATGTAGTGCTAAATCGTATGATTATTGTTACATATTTTTTAGGGATCCAAGTGCTTAATTGTTTTTAACCCAACAGTTTGTGTTAGGATTTACATTATTACAAGCACCAAAGGTTCCAAAAACCTGTTAGTTTTATGAGGACTTTTAGTGTTTAAGTATGTAGAGAGTCCTAGTAACAAGAGTAACAAGAGCTGTAGTACTTGTCTTCTATCTTACTTTTATGTTGTGTGCTTCTGATATTACATTTGAAAATCTTAATACTATCTCTAGTAGTGCAACAATAGAAAGTATAGGAAATCTGACACAAAATCTGTTTTCACAAATGTGTGACAGGTTTCACAAGCACAAATCAACATGCTATACATTGTTCCTTGTCTGTACTTAATCCTAAACTTGAAATTGGGGCCCTGGGTGATGTGGAAAAATTATGAAACCCATCTCCAGTAGTGCGACAATAGAAAAAATAGGAAATGTGAGATGTAGTCTGTTTTCACAAATTGTGACAGGTTTCACAAGCACAAATCAACATGCTATACATTGTTCCTTGTATGTACTTTATCTCAGACCTGAAAATAGGGCCCTGGGTCATGTGAAATAATTGTAAAACCCATCTCCAGTAGTCCAACAATGAAAAATCTAAGAAATCTGACATGAAATCTTTCTCACGTGTGTTTAAAGGTAAATAAAAAAAAGCTATAACTTGAAAATGTGTTAATTGAAGTGTGTTAGAATTTTCACAAATGTAGATGCCTATTTTAATTTAATTTTAATTAAGTACATATGACTTATTTTGAAGAGACTGCCAGGCATTGAATTGTCTGTAGTTAAATATGTTTTCACATCTTGTGATGGTGTCAATATTGCAAACAGTTATATGGAAATAAATTCACATTATGTAACAGTTAAAGACAAATAACATTTAGCGCCCGCACGTTTTTTTAAATGTTTAAATCGGCCAACTGTTCCGCGAATGTCTGGTGAATACCGAACGTTGAGCCAACTTTACTCCGGTATGCTGACCGTGATACAAAGACAACAGAATACACCCCCGCATCACAGTTCACGTATAAGATAGCAAAAAATAGAGACCAACACAATATTAGGGCAGTGGTGAATAGAGATCAGGAGGTCGCTGGATCAAGTCATAAACACCACGAAGATGCCACTGTTGGGCCCCTGAGTAAGGCCCATAATCCTCTTATGTGGATCTTATATATAAGCCGTGTTTATACCCAGTCAACAATCAGTTAAAAAAAAGATTTAGATTGCAATATTATTTAGTCTTTTAATATGTTTTTTTCTTAATTTTTTCGTTTTGTTTAGATGTTTCGTCGTTGTATATCAAATATCACTCAATAACGCTTCTGTAAATGTAAACAATACAGTACATATAATCAAATCAGTTATCATAATATCGATAGAAGTGATTCACCGCCACTCTGGTGTTGTATCGAATCATTTCTGATGAATACGCTACAAATCGAATTAGTCAGCTAATGACAGTTAGCTAAGTTACTGACCGTTTGAATACCAAAAAAATTGTTTTCAGAATGACTGGAGCACTAACGCCGGTATAAACATTTGCGTGGACTTTAGCCGTTAAAAGACTTAAGATATTTAGAAAAGGTCAGTGGTTGTAGAACCATACCCTAGTGCAGATGGTAGAGGAGGATATTTAATGTTGTCAGCTGTTAATGCTTCCCGAGTCCAAACTTTCTAAACCTACCGCCAACAACACACAAAGCCCGCGAGACCGCGAAGCACTGCATTGTGGGAACTGTAGTTAAACCTCAAATAATATTTTCACTTTCAAAATTAAAGCCCTACTAAAACGTGGATGCGTTCGCCTCTGACTTTTGGTTTGTAGCGTATGTACTTACTGTATAGACCACTGTAGTTCCCATATTATTTACTCTGGGTCTAACGTGATGTAATAGTCAAACGTAATAGTTTCTGTCATAAAAATCGTTTTTATCATGTTGTGTAGTAAATAATAATGTCAGAACCCTATACAATTCGTTATGTTAATTTTTCTCCTGATAGTTTCGCACTTACTGCAGTGGATGCAGTAGAGCTGATCTTACTGAAGATGACGCCAAAGAGCAGTGTAATCATGCACATGCGTGTCACAGTCGGCTCTCAGCTGATGTGTCAGTGTTATTGGGAGCTGTTATTGGGAGCAGTGTTTATGTCCTTCAGAACGCGCCATCGTTTTCTTTTCTCGCTGTCGTTTGTGCACAACAATGTGAAACTGACCTGCAGGACAAAGCGAGCTCCCTTTCCATTATACACAACTATTTATCTCTTCTGTCCATCGCCTGACACTGCGACTGGAGGATGGCGATGGCTTGGGTGAAGAGTGATGAGCAGGTTGTTGAAGGGCTGCTGCGTAGACTGAGTCATGTCACTCATAATATTGGTAAGGAGAACATGTCTATGTGGAATCCACCAAACATCATCATAATCGTCTCATCTTTCCCAATGTGCCATGTCCATCCAGATCTCGCTCCATGAATTGGAAGAATTCATGTGGGAAAATGAATTGTACATGTCCATGTGCATACTTGCTTATGATATGGCTTTGCTTATGATACTATTTGATATGTGATATGCTTATATGTAGAGTCACAGTAAATAAACTTTTCTGATTCTCTGTAATCTCTTTTCAACTAATCCATTGGTAGGCCACAATGGCTAGCTAATTAGTGCATTATTAGATCATTACTATATTTACTACAATCTCAAATTTATTAAAATATTATTATTGAATATCATCATTTTACAAAAGGGCACCAAAGTGACATTATGTTGGTGACCATGAAGTTTATGGTTCTGAGAATTTGGTCCTTGCCTCCATTTAATGCTTGGGTGAAGTTTGTAATCAGCATTCTGGGCTTCTGGATATTTTTGTTCCTTATAACCTTAAAAATCATGTCTAGGTCATATGACCACTAGGCTCCACAATGAAGTGATTAATACAATAGATTATTGAATGCCCAGCTTTACAGAAGATACAGATATCTAAATAAAATTAATATTGCAGCTTATGTGAGGTCAGGAATGAAGCATGAAAAAACATTTTGCATTTTAAACTTTAAGTTTTAATTTCCAGTATCTGGTTGCTCAGGTAGTGCAGCATAATAAGTTGCTAGCACTACTGTGGTGAAGTGTATAAATGAATTAATCTCTTTTTTGGATACAACTAGGGGTCCCTAGTAGCTGACTGACATAAATTGGGATAAAAGAGGATGAAATGTAAAATAAAATAAATATTGTTAGCATAACATGATGTTTTGTCTGACCCTGGAGATCATAGTATCTGTTGCTGTGTAGAAATGACTCAAATGACCTTTTGCTGTTGGTTCAGACTTGACTTCCATTATAAACAAACTTGACCCAATTTACTGCTCAAAAAAATAAAGGGAACACTCAAATAACACATCCTAGATCTGAATGAATGAAATATTCTCATTGAGTACTTTGTTCTGTACAAAGTTGAATGTGCTGACAACAAACTCACACACAAAATTAAAGTAAAAAAACACACTACAGGCTGATCCAACTTTAATGTCATGTCCTTAAAACAAGTCAAAATGAGGTGGCGGATGGTCTCCTGTGGGATCTCCTCCCAGACCTGGACTAAAACATCCGCCAACTCCTGGACAGTCTGTGGTGCAACGTGACGTTGGTGGATGGAGCGAGACATGATGTAAAATAAGAAATATATTATCTGTTAATGATGCAGAAAAGCTGATCCATGCGTTTATAACTTCACGGTTAGATTACTGTAATGCTCTTCT
>JAOUQU010420687.1:0-10787 GCA_028566735.1 Ammoglanis amapaensis
GGTTGTCGTCAGGAAGGGCATCCGGACGGAAAACTCTGCTCCAAACATTAACGTCCTACCCCAGGAACTGGGAAAACTAACGATAAACAAATAGAGAGAGAGAGAGAGAGAGAGATTTTGTTGCTACAACAGCCTCTACTCCATTGAGAAAGCTTTCCATTCAATGTCTACGTCAGATATAATAACGGTATTAATCTGAACACTTAAGTTGCGTTATGAGTCGGTATTCCAATTCATCTTGAATACATGTGTTGACGTGTTCTGAATGTTGTTTCTACACCAAACTTGGTGAAAAAATGGTAAAGATCATTACATGTTTACCCTTGTAAAATATATACACGAAGAGTTCCATTTGGGACAACACTTTCCCATCCAAGTGTGCACCAAGACATAAGTGCACAGTGCACAGTGTTGGTGTGCTTTACACCAAGCTGCTGACACATGGATTCACAACGATATTTTAAAGATTAGTCGATGGTGAACTTGTGGGCAGCCGAACTGCTTTTCTGTTTTCTTTACTGTTGACCAGGTCTGATAATTGACATTTTAGACATTTGGTTCAATACATCACGTCACATGAATGTTTATGGTCAGGGATAAACAGTTATTGTATTTTTTATGCTGTTGTTGTATTTTTAGACTCTATATTCCAGTTAATTAAGGAAAGATTCATTAGTAAACACTAAAATGTAAAACGTTTATGACCTAAAATGCACGAGAAAGATTTTATAAATCACATTTCTTTACTTGTGGCAGTGTTTTACCACATTGTACATGACACACTGGAATCATTTGCTATTCAGAAGAGCTGTGGTTTTTCACAGCTTTACATTATTTGCATGCATGGGCCTCATAAGGAACGAGTACACAAGTCTGTGTCAGTAAAGTACCACATGACTGCTGCTTTTCAGTCTGTTTTTTATTCTCAATGATTGTGCAGCATCATCGGGTTTCTCTCGCAGGTTTTCTGCGCTTTTTTTTGTTGTTTGTGTGGGCTGGAGATGGAAACTTTTGATTCTCTAGATGGGTCAGCCCTCGCATGAGCTTGTTTCTTGTTAGCAGGACAGAATACAGTTGTTTTTTTGGTCTAAAGCATTTTATTTTCATGTTAAAGCACAGAGAGGTCATTTAAAGAACATTCTCAAATGCAAACGAGCAAACTGAGAGTCTCTTTGCAGTATGTGGTAACGGCTATGTGACGTTTGGGCTATATGAACTTAATTGGGCAGCATTTAGTGGTTTGCACATATTAATAATTACAGGTGATAAATATATTAATATAACTATAAAACAATATATAATATAACATTAATTATTACATGTGATAAATATATTCATATAACTATATAACATAATATTAACATAACATTAAATATTACAGGTGATAAATATAATAATATAACTATATAACATAATATTAACATAACAATAATTATTACAGGTGATAAATATAATAATATAACTTTATAATATAATATTAATATAACATTAATCATTACAGGTGATAAATATAATAATATAACTATATAACATAATATTAACATAACATTAAATATTACAGGTGATAAATATAATAATATAACTCTATAACATAATATTCATATAACATTAATCATTAAAGGTGACAAATATAATAATATAACTTTATAATATAATATTAATATAACACATATTAATCATTACAAGTGATAAATATAATAATTTAACTATATAACATAATATTAATATAACATTAATCATTACAGGTGATACATATAACAATATAACTTAATATTATGTATTATATATAATATTATAATATTAATATAAATAATATTATAAATAATAAAAATATATAATAATATAAATATTAATCATTACAGGTGATATTTTTTCCAGTGTGTACACCTGAAAAAAAGTAAATAAAGAAAAAAATCTTTAATAAACAACCACTAAATCAAACCTCACTAATGCTAGGTTGTTGCTGTTGGACCCTTGAGCAAGGCCCTTATTAAAGCCGCTATTGCTCAGACTGCACCTGTAATGTAAATCACTTTAAATGAAATGCATCTGCTAAATGCTGATACTATAAATACATTCATATTAATAAATACATCATTTAAGAGAGGATTCAAGCCTTTCTAATGTCATATATCATTAATACTATGTAGTCTTGATTGTCTATGTAGTGTCGATTATTTAAGGGATTTCTTTTTTTACTTTAGCATCCAACAAGCCCGAGACAGACTGTTTCCATGTTTGCATCATAAATCCTAATAACATTTCAGAATGCAGATGTTATCACATCTGGTGCAGTGAAAAGGTAAGTGCACCGTGGCTTGACCCAATTTTCTCCAGATATCATGTAGATAAGATCATAATTAGGAATCTGATTCACGCGAACTCGACTGACATTTACGATGCAAAAACTTATGCAGTGATGTACCGTAAAACAAAGATAGCATCAAATGTGAAACGAGTTAAAATGTTCGTTTGCTGACACAAATAAGTTTGACATCGTCTCACTGAATTAGCGACGCCAAAAAGAAATATAATAAATAAATGATCAGTAATTAGAAAAGTCCACGTTTTTTATGGGTTTGGAAAGAAGGGGATGTATGGGTAGCTAAAAATTCCGGGAAAGCTTTAAATGAGGCTTAGTTGAAGCTTGTGGTTGGATGATGTGTCAGTATGTAGGTAATTAATGCTGGATGGGATCCAGTCGGATGTCTGGATTCCACTGTAGGTGTTCGGAGTCTTAAGAGATTTGTGACACATTTGTGTAGTAAATTCCTGAAGCTTTTGTGTGTCAGTAAGTTCATATTACAACAAACGGATGATCTAGAAATGCCTGACAGGCGTGAATAAAGAGACATGAACTTACCATGTTGTTATTGGGCCAAAAGTGATACGATACGTCTAGTAGTATACGAGTTTTCCGTCCGGATGCCCTTGCTGACGACAACCACCAGTAAGTGGTGGGAACTTGTGAGACTACTGGACAATTTCACATTTCCGATCGACCTAGTGCATGGTTTTGGACTGTGGGAGGAAACCGGAGTACCCGGAGGAAACCCGCGCTGACACGGGGAAAACATGCAAACTCTGCACAGAAAGTCTCCAGACCGACCCGGGGATCGAACCCGGGACTTCTTGCTGTGAGGCGACAGTGCTATAACCACTCAGCCACCCTAAGTGTGCCGCCCCATGTATTCATGTCCTGCTTAATAAAAAGAGCAGGAGAGAAAAAAAGTTTTATTGTATAACTATTATTGAGTTGTTTCCTGGTGAAAGTGCCTATAAAGTTACAACTATTGATATGCACACAAGTCTGGTACTTCTATTGCAAAATCAGAACAACACTGTGGATGAATCATTTGGGGGATTCCCCTACAAACACAACAGGTCCTAAACATTTCCTCATACTCTCCATGTCTTCCCAGGATTATCGTTTCTGCCACAGCATATTAACAATACATTTATACAAGCTTACATACACCTCACTCACCTCTGCTAGAGAAGTCTACATGACCTATCTCGAGTCCGTTAGGATCAGTGTTATAGTTTGGCTTTTATTTCTTTTGTCACATTCTCAGTGGTTCTAAAGTTTACACACACACGTACATAACCGTGGTCATTTAGGTGACCTACCGGTTCGAATCAGAAAGCAGGAATTTAAATTTTTGTCTCTACGAGCAATTGCAAACTTCCACCTGACTTTTGTACATTTGTACATTTTTATGTTTACGACTTTTCGATTCATTTACGAATGTCACTTCCTGACCTGATGGAGGAGAATGAAGAGAATGCACTAGATATGAACGTGATCACCAATATTATGCACGTATAATGCAGATTAGCTCTCGGTATGGACAGACACACCCTGATCAATGGACTCATTTCCCCAGACTCTAAAATGTGCATGTAGGTTTTTCACCCAGCACTTAATTTTCGACTACTGACATTAGAAGTCGCCACATTCGATGGTTTTCTGGACTGTGGGAGTAAACCGAAGCCCCCGGAGGAAATCCACGCACATATGGGGCAAACATACGAACTCAACACAGACCCCGGACGAGCAAAGCCAGGAGCTTTCTTTTTACTTTGAGGTGTCATTGCTGGCAACAACAACAACAACAACAACAAAAGAAATCCTTAGTAGTGTTAGTATTTCAAACGATCTTGATATTAATAGTTTCATATATCAAATAAAATGAAACCAGCTGGAAAATTTGTTAAGACTATAAATCGTCTTATGATAGTGCTTCAGTAGTCTGGTCGAAAGAATCAGATCCCTGATCAGACATCTGTAAAAAACAAACAAGTATCTTCTTCAACCAACCTAACAGGTCTGGCAGAAAAACTGTCAAGTGAAATGAGCCAAAACATCATCGCATGTTCCAAATCCATCAAAACTATTACAAAATGACTACAGCCTGAAATTCCTGACAACGGAGGAAGTCAATCGAGTCTGAAGTTAGCAAGTCGGAACTGGTCATGGCCTCGGCTTTGATGAATGACAAGAATTACAAACGTGCTGTCCAAGGTGCTGAAGCATGTGGGCACACGAGCGGAGGTCATCGAGGTGGGGGTGGGAAGAACTTACTTTAGGTTCATTTGCTTAGGTCAGTTTGTTTCCCCCCACAAATCTTCGCTTGGCATTCCAACAATTAAGTCGTCGTCAAAAAGAAAAGGAATTTGGAAGCGTGCAAGTACTTTGTAACCATAATGCGCTCCCGGCTGATTCGTAAATTCTATGACAAAGTTTTTTTTTTCCTCTGAACATGCTCATAAAAGGTTTATTGGACAAATAGGTGACTACACACATTTGTTTCCAGCTGACGGTGTCTTTCTAGTACAATCTGGGCAAACAAACTGAAGTAAATGAACAATCTCTGCGAATCAACAACACAGCTCAGATTTACATCTCTTCTAAGCTGATGATTAAAAACTACAATGATGAAGCAATTTGTATTGAAAGTCATCCATAAATCTTCTCAGCTGCTGCCATTAAAAGTCACATCAGTAGATCAGAGCCAGTCCCGATGCAACACTTATTTATTCAGGATTTGAGCGCTGCTTTACAATGTATTGTTTGTGTATTTGGAGTTTCAAATTCCTTCATGTTTGAACCAGATTCTTGGTGCTTGCGTCGGTACATTAAGCAGAAATGGCACAAATTGTATTTACCACGGCAGCTGCTAAATGTTGTGTTGTTCCTCGTTGTTATTTCAGGCTTCTGGCTAGCAGAGAAAATGCACGGAGGTGTAGCTAAAAGGCAACCATTAGCTCCAGGTGAAAGTTTATCTGTACATCGAGGTTTCTCTCATTTACATTTTTAATTCCCTTTACACCACTGTGCATTTAACACACTTGTGAATTAGCATTTAACCCAATCTGTACACTGAAACACACACAATAGTAAACACACACTAGGGGACAGTAGTATCCATGTACCAGACATGACTCCCCCCACAGAGAGCAGTTAAAGATTCGTGCCTTCTAGTGTGCTTCAGTCATGACCTGTGGACTAACGAAAACAAACCTGGCAACCTTCTGATCACAAGCCCAGTTCTCAAACCACCGGGTCACGGCTGTCCTCTTGCTGAACTCGGATCGCGTCCGATTGCAACGTCTTTAGTGTTTTGTCCAGAACTCACAAAAATGGAATGTGGTTAAACCTTTAAACAATCAGATAACAATCACAAGCATCAATCAAGATACAACAGAAACCAGACAGACTTCAAGTCAAATATAGAAAAGTGTTTTATTAGCTAGAATACTATAAATAAAAATACAAACATTTCGGATATGAAAACATGGAAAATTAATTCAATTTAAATGTATGCTGAACCTTAAATTTGTCTTTAAATGAGAATTTGTGCACAGAATTGTCAAAAACGCGATACATAAATACAAAGTTTCTTGACTGAGAAACCACTCAAAATACGATTCAAGAAGGAGCCCTGTGCATCCCATTGATGGAAAAGTGATTGGATGACCGGCCTAAAGTCCACGCCAGTCAGTCATCAAACAAACAAATCACTGGAAAGAATAGAGCGTCAGCAGACAAACATACTGTACAGATGTTCAGAATAAGAACAGAACATTTTACAAATGTCTTTCTTTTTCATCATAAAAATAAATAAATACATTTAGTGCATTTTCTCATTCCCTCATAAAAACAAACAAACAAAAACGAGTCAAATGAAAAAGAACTCTTTAAATTAGCACGTACCAAACTCAGTTTGGTAGAATGTGTTACTGCCGATCTTTTCAGTACCCACAAAGACTTAAAGACAGTCCAGCTATCTTGATTTCACTTCGTTTTGTTCAAAGCGATTTAGCGTAACTGCATAGAATCATTCCCCAAACAAAACAAAACAAAACTGCACAACAGTGAATGCAGAAAACAACCATTTGCCTCTTTTTAAAATCTTTTTTTTACTCTAAAATCATTGCAATCAGTGCCAAACCAGCTCTAGTAGTTTAGTTTGTATTAGAAGAAAATAAAACAGTCGTATGCAGAAATGGAGGCCGTTTACTAATTGATGCAGAACGCTCTACGTGACCCTCCACGACTTCTCGACTCCGGGATGTTCAGATCGCTTTACAGCTGGATCTCTTGCGCTCAGTTTTCACACTACACGACTGTCTGGCCTATCGGGAGTTTCTCACAGATGATGGTGTCTGGTCTCCCAAATTATGGTTCATCACGAAACATGCGAGAAGTGACGAAAGGGTTCAATGATACTGAAGTCCAAAACGAAAAATCTAATCAAAAATAGAATCTGAATACATGTTGTATACGTGAACAACCGTGTCTGCTGATGGAAACGAGTGTTAACAACTCGGTATCTTATGTTCTCAACGGCTGTAGTTCGACACCACACTCGTCGCACAACTGAACCAGATGTTTAGCAAGCTAGCTCTTCCTCATCAGAATAGAGAAAGTGTATGTGGCCTAATTAACTTATTTACAAAATTTTATTTCTCTGCAGCTTAATATTTTATTCGTTTTTGTACTTAAACAATTAAACAGTAATTGTAGCATGTACAGATGTTTGTTCCTCCAACAATCCAAAAAAACCTTTCGATTCTTGTTTAAGCTTTAACCAATGATGATTTTAAGACAGACCCATTATAATAATTAATATTATTATCTCCTCATTTTTAATACAATAGCTACAGAGCTTGGCATTCGTGATACAGTAGCCCGTCACTAGTTGACCACTGTTCATACCATGGACCGTTTTAATAGATACAGACCACTGAAGACCGGTAACACCCCACAAGAACTGCACTTTTGAGAATCCACTCGTCTAGCCATCACAATTTGCTAAACTCCCATCAACTAAGGATGTACGATTGCACCCGATCAGTGGTCGTAATGTTGTGCCCGGTTAGTGTACAGACTGCACTGTACAGACTGGCACAGAGGTCAGAAGCGAAGGCTGAGTGAATCCAGCGCCGTTATGTAACTTGGCAGTTTAAATTGACGTGACAGACGTAATAATCAGATAACTGATAGTTCCCTCGGGGCCTTTTGCATACTTCTTGAGAAGACGATTGTCTGGCTTCTGTAACCAGTATGACCAAACTGCAGAAAAAAAGCAACGCTTGTGATTGGTCGGTAGAAAATAGGCGGGACATGAAAGTGAAAAGAGCGACTCTCAAAACAAGTATGTCGATTGTGTAACCTTTATGATTTGTTGACGAGAGATTCTAAAGACACGCCGTTCGTTATAAAGTAGAGACGAAACGATTCAACATTACGATCGATGCAAACTGATTCACTTGGACGACTTTTGTGAATGAATCGAGATTCACTTTTAATAGTCGGGTTGCTGGCTCTAAATATTTACATATAAATAATATTTGAACACAAAACGAATTGTATATTTGGTGTAGTTTGCAACTTTCTGAGAAATATAAGGAACCATTATTGTTTAGATGATTAGCTGAATAAAAGTTTGTTTAAATTAACATTTTTATGTAACAATCGTCCCCTTTTCTTTATAAGAAAGAGTCAAATTAATCTCTAAATTAATAAATCATTTGTCTTCAATTTCATGTTGTTTAAAGGATTGTAGATTAAAGGTATCGTGAATCGTATCGCATCTTGTATCGAGTGAATCGCAACATCCCTATTATAACCTCGTTAATTATACATTTCCTCTCGTCTTCACTTTTTTTATTTTTTATTTTATTTTTTTTTTTAAGACGTAGCCGATTCCTCACACATGGCCATGAAGTAAAAAAATTCCTGTCCAACCCTGTCGAGACGTCAGGCAGCTTTTGTTCTTTCAATACTTAATGTTAAAGTTTTTATTATAGTCGTCTAACTAGTCCCACATCGAACCCAGCTAACCAGCGACACAGAGATTCGAACCGCGGAGTTCGACGCTGGTGTGCAGTGGAAAATGCTACTATTTCCACCTGGGGGCCCCACACACACATACACACACACATACACACACACAGACACACACAGACGTCGTCAGAACTGTGATAATCGTTTGTCGGGAAGTCACGGAACCAGACATCCTAAATATTCGCACCTGTAGCGGCTGATAATATGAACAAGTCAGGATTCAGTGATTCAATATAGAAGTGCTCAGTGGTTCTTGGTCATGTTGTAAATGTTCATAAGAGGATAAAATGTGCATGAATGAGTTCAGTAGCCAAAAAAAAAACAATAATATGAGTCAGTTGCTCACTTTAAAAGTGCCGAAATACGTTCCCTCTGGGTCCGGATCTAACAGCCACGAGTTGGACACGTTGACGAACAGGCCGTCGCTTTGACTT
The DNA here is from genome assembly GCA_028566735.1 of Ammoglanis amapaensis. NCBI lineage: Eukaryota > Metazoa > Chordata > Actinopteri > Siluriformes > Trichomycteridae > Ammoglanis > Ammoglanis amapaensis. The sequence goes on from JAOUQU010420687.1 coordinate 8,788, forward strand.
AACCGGACAGTCCTGCTTTGCTCGACGCAGTACATGTTGTAGCTGGTGTTATTCCACTGCAACGTCCCTCCGCTCTTTGAAAAGCGTACGGGTTTGATTTTGGTCTGGGTGTGCATCTCGTGGTAAATGTACTGAATGAGCTGGACGTTGCTTACATCCTGGATCTTGGCCGCGTGATCGGGGGCGTAACGGAAGCACGTCTTGGCGTATACGTAGTACAGGCCTTGCTGTTCCACCACCAGTCGTCCGTCGTGGTATTTGATCTTGGTCAGCGCGCCTCGGTTCTGGTCCCAGTGGATGGTGGTGAGCACCATGGGGTCGGCTGCAGGTTTGAACAGAACTGGTGTTAGCATTTGGCATCGGACAGGAAACAGAACGATCGTAATGATATTGAAAGGAACGTTGGCTTACTGCTTGAAAAGTCGATGGGGACCTTGACTGAAAGATGGGCGGATGGCGTTTGATCTTTTTTCCGGAATCGGTCTTTTTTCTTGACGTCTCGAAGAGCGTCCGCGATGACCGTTTCTGGGTGGACTTCCTGTAGAAAGAACACAAAACCCGTCTGAATATTGGGAGAAATTAATCATGGTGTATAACTATTTGTTGAATCACTGAGACCGGAGTCGATTAGTGGATAAAGGGCAGGAAACACCCCAGACAGGTTCTCTCTCTCTCTCTCTCTCTCTCACACTCACACACACACTCTCACACACACACTCTCTCTCTCTCTCTCACTCTCACACACTCACACACACACTCTCACACACACACTCTCTCTCTCTCTCTCTCTCTCTCTCTCTCTCTCACACACACACACACATTTCTAGTTTGTTTGCCGATTAGGATCTCATAGTCATGTGTTACACTTTGCTTACATTCACAGCATTTAATCATCACACAAACATTATTAGCATACAAGTTGTCAGTCGGTTAATAATCAGGTACGTAACGATTCAAAAAGAATCATTTAAGATGAATCGATATTCCATTTGAACAGAAGAGGGCGCTGGAAGCAACGTCATTCGGCTTAGTGTTCGCCAACCACAAAAAAAAGGTAAATGACTAAACGATATAACGAATAAAAGTTATTTTCTAAAAAACAACGAAACAAAAACAGATTTCAGATTTTGTCTTCACTTGAATTGCTCGAATCGATTTTTTGAATTGTATTGCATGATGGGTAAAGTGTTTCGTTACATTGCTACTGACAACACAATTGTCTCCATGATTTATCAACAGTATCAGACTAAAAAATGGCACTAATTCTTCCTGAGCCAATTTCCCACACATAAATCAACTCGACTCCTTCAGCATTGTAGCAGATTTCCTAGTAATTGTACGAAACGTTTAATTGCTCTTCTATTCACTGGCTCACCTGCACTCAGTAAAACGAGTTTTGTTATTTACGGTGCAGCAAGTATCTGACATTTATGGTATGCTAGGTATTACGTTTCAGTCTGTTCTGAGATTTCTGTTTTCTTTTACTTCAATGTCTCGATTTGACTTAAGACACATTTGCATTTTTCTAGCTGCAAGATATGTTCGGATTAATCTTGTTTATTGTGTGTGGATGTATTCTAAAGTTTCAAATAGAAGTTTGTTTGTTTTTTGGTTTGTTGGAGGCTTAGAGCCAATGACAGCTGCTGGGGCAATCATTATGGCGAGACACAAAATTCAATCTTCGAGAGCCCATAGTGAGTTATTGAGAGTTACTATTTTTGTGTGTAGTTTCTTGTATATACATTTTTCTTTTTTTTTTTAGTTTAAATTGCATCTTTAACTCCAAGTTTCGTTATAAAGTGAAGGACAGTGTAGCCTAGTGGGTAGAGCGTTGGGCAGGGAACCCAGAGGGGGGTTCAAATCCAGGCTCTGCTACACTCCGCTACACTGCTGGGTCCTTGAGCAAGATCCTTAAACCTGTCGGCTCCAGGGGCGCCGTACTGCGGCTGACCCTGCACTCTGACCCCAACTTCCAGACAAGTTGGGATATGCGAAGAGAA
>JAOUQU010420697.1:0-10787 GCA_028566735.1 Ammoglanis amapaensis
AGCTGTGTGTCACGTGTGAAACGCGTCAGCTAGTAGGCGGGGCTACGGGAGCGTGATATCGCGAGAGTAGTGTGAACCGGATTGTTCGAACGAGATCCCGTCGGCGGAACGCGAACGGGATTTCTAACAGCTAAATAGTTCAAGTCTAATTAGTAACTGAGCTGAGATTCATACAGGTGTTTTTTTTAGAATGTGCTAGGTTATGCTAATTTTTGACAGTTTGTTGGCATTTTGGTTTAAATTAAACCGATGTGTATATAATGTGTATGCCCATTGACTGCTTGCACTTAATCCCAACAGCAAAGACTATGCCAATAAAATGTTCTTCATGATTCATCTTCTTCTTCTTCTTCTTCTTCTTGCTGTTGTTGTTACATTTGCTCCCGTAAAAACATGATGAAATGTCAACCATCGAAAGTTTGATCATCTGAGATTTTTAAACAGAGGCCGTCGTATCCCAGTTTTACTTTCTCAGCTTGATCTATTTCTGCAGACAGTTAGACACCTAATTGAAATTAGCGTTAGGCAAACAGCCGTCTGGGCTCTTGATGAGAGAGAAAACAAACAGATCTGGGCCGGAAGAGCTGTGGGAAAGGGTGCGTGCAGACACCGCCTGTTAGATCATTTAAGAAACAGATGTGGAGCTTTCTCTCCTCTTCCTCCATCCCTATCAGCCTGCCTGCCCAAATTGACCATGCCAATCTTCAGCATCTCTATTCATTTTTTTCATCTGTCCCCATTCTCACAGTGTGTATCTAATCATTGCTGCATCTGCCAAGCTAAACTAAAGGTGTTCATTTCACTCGCTGAGTCTACATCATTAACTATACCATCACAATGCAAACAGGGCATTTTAAAAATAAACATGCATTGAGCCTTTGGTAAATAAAGGGCCTCACTGGCTGTAGGGAGAATTATATAAGTGATCACATTTTATTGTGCAGGGATTAAGGGCCTCAATTATACAATCGTTCAAAGTTTTATTTAATGTGTGGACATATATAAATTAAGTTTCCAGATGCTTCATAACGTGGACACACATCCCTAGTGTCAACATTGTCCACTTTTTACCCATCTCTCATCTCATTCCACAATCATGGCTGATAAATATGATGCAGCCCCCATTGTAGCCTCTTCAAAAAACTTCAAAATAACCTTTTCAAAAAATTGTATGTATTTAGCAGACACTTTTATTCAAAGCAGCGCACAATTACAATGGATCACTATTTCTTAAGCAGTTGAGTGGTAAAAGCCTTGTTAACACCTCATGGGCCCAACAGTGGCAATTTTGGTGGTTTGTGGGACTCGCTAGCTCAGTACCTTAACCATTAAGCTGTCTCTCTGTGTGATGATATAAATGACTGTGATGTCAGACAATGTTAAAGAAAAAGTCGTGCATGAACAATAACAAGGTCGGGACCGCCATGACTTGATGTTTAGAGACTTGGGCTTGTGATCCAAAGGTTACCAGTTTGACCAGTCAACTGAGGCAAGAGGTCATGACTGAAATGCCCTTGAGCAAAGCACCTAACCTCTAACTGTTCACCGGCCATTGAGGCCAAGGATGCCTGCCTTGCCGGGCTTCTGTGCTCACATCAGTCTGATAGTGTGTGTAAATGTGTGTTTCAGACGGATTGGTGTAAATGCGGAGACATAATTATGTATGAAAGTGTGTACATGCATGTGTGTATGTGATGCAGTGGTACTTCTGGTGTTTCTGTGTGCCCTACACTCTTGGATTAACCCTAGTCGGATAAGCAGCCTGGTCAAAGGCATGTACTTACCCCTGGACTTCCACACCTTCTTTGTCAACCAAACAGAACTGTAAACTGTTCGACAATACCGGATGAATATAAAATATTTTATAATTGATTCATTGATTTTATTGTACTTATGCTATATGGTCAAACTCTGGTCAAACTCAAAGTCCGGATTTCACACTCAAGGTGAAGAGAACATTTCCCCCTGAGAAACAATGACAAACAACTCTAATGGCATTCTATAAATGATTAAACTCTGTAAGATGAACAAAATATCCTGTAAAGAAAGCTGATAGCCCGGTAATCTGTTACTGAAACTTTGCACACGTCTCCAGGCAGATTTCTCCAGGGAAATCTTACAGAGTATAAAGATTGTTCCAACCAGTCTACAAATGTTTCCTTAAGCTGTCCTTTCTCCACTCCCTGTGTTTTAACTCTTCTCTCAAGCTGCAAAAAGGCAATCAGAAATTCTTCTGTTGCTCTCTGGAGAAAATGTCATAGTGCACATGGTGCCAGCATTAGGTTGACTTGTGGGAAGGATTACGGGCTAAATCAGCCACACTCAGCATCTTGGGTATAAGCTGTTGCCATCAGTATATTTGAGGAATTACTCCCGTAAAGGCGCAAGGTCCACGCCAGTTCCTGATAGTTTATCCTTATTGTAGCTCCCGGAGCAGGTTTTCATCAAGTAAAAGTAAAGTAGTCGGGTTGAACTCTGAGCTAAATGTCTGACAGTTATAATAATAACACAGATAGATATAATACAGTTCATTATGATCAGTGCTTTGTACTCAGCAATACCTCAAAATGCTACCTGGGACAAGTGTAACACTAAAATAACACTAGTCAAATATTTCATTTGACAGGGTATCACGCAGGTCATTACACTCCCATCACATCTAGGGCAGATCAGTTAATACAGTGGTTCATCTTCTGCCTATTTTATATAGTTTGTATGAGAAATAATAATCTTTCAAAAATAGAACCATAACAATTATCTTTATTGTGTGAGGTATCTTGCTCAAGTGAGGTATCTCACCTGTTTGTAGATGATCCACATCAAAGTGTGTGATGCAAACATATGGCATAATAGGTGTTTAACTTTCAATTTGAGATACCTCACTTGAGCAAGGGCACTTTACACATGACCTATCGGCTTTTGGAATCAAACCAGCGTTTATCCGATCACAAGCCCAGTTCTCTAACCACATTATTAATTATTATTATTATTATTATTTGTTATTACTGCGTCTACCACTGCATTATTTCCAATATTATTTAAAGTCAATCTTGCCAGTCTTTGCTTCACTTGTATCTGTGCTGACAATCTCAACGCTCACTTTCACTCACAACCCTTCAGACGAGTCCCATGCTGCAGGCTGTTAAACCTGAAGTTCTGCTAGAGTGACTTTCAAGTAAACAGATGTAATTAATAACCAAATGTACAAAATTACCTCATCAATAAAACTGCATTCTGCTTCAATCTGCTCAAATCTGGGCTCTTGTTTAGTTATTCTACTTTACTTACTGCAAGTAAAGGGTCTCCTCTATGTAATGATTTATTTATTTTTATTATAAATAATACTTTATTCAGTCATTTTAGTTGAGCTGAACTTCGAAAGTCAAAAGGTGCAATCTAAATGTTCTGCTTTAAGCACTAAACAAAGTATTACATAGATATATAGCTGCAAGCGTAGGAGCTGTTGCATCCTGTGCAGCTTAAAAACATTTGAAAAAAAGGTTTTTTTTCATTATTTGTAGATGATCCACATCAAAGTGTGTGATGCCAACATATGGCATAATAGGTGTTTAACTTTCGCTTTGAGATTTTGAAAATAATAAGAGACAATGGACATGCAAATAACCAAGAACAGGTTACATTCAACAGAACAAAACTATGTTTATAACAGCATCTCATATTTACCACGTCCCAGAACCAGTGAGTCTGTCAAGTTTTGTGAAGGTTGTTGTCATGTTGGTGGGACATTTTGGCCACTTTGGTATGTGCATGCAAGCTGGCTTGAACCTTGTCATATTTGTTGTCGTATTTAGTAGTATACCAAATTTCATCCACATTGCTTGAACAGACTATTTTTTTTTTTTTTTTACTTTTTTTTTTTTTATGGGAACATTTTGTTCTAAACCATACAGTTCAGGAGATATGAGCAAAAATATTCATTTGCTTATAGCACCACATAGAGTCTTTTTATTTGTGCATCATTTATGCAATTTATGGCGGCACGGTTGGCTGAGTGGTTCAGCACTGTCGCCTCACAGCAAGAAGTCCCGGGTTCGATCCCCAGGTCGGGCTGGGGAATTGTGCGGAGTTTGCATGTTCTCCCCGTGTCAGCGTGGGTTTCCTCCGGGTTCTCCGGTTTCCTCCCACAGACCAAAAACATGCACTAGGTTTATTGTAAATGTGAAATTGTCCAGTAGTTTCACAAGTTCCCACTACTTATCCTACCCCAGGAACTGGGAAAACGGACAATAGATGAGAGACAGATTTAAGCAATTTATAATATAAAGAACAGGTTTGGTCTATAAGTGATTTATGGTTTAGGCTTCCTATTCAGTTTTGCTGGAGGAAAGAAAATAAAAATACTTATCGCACCAGTTATAATAGGGCTTCAGCAGCTTTGCTACTTGGACACCTAAAAATACTAATAATCACATGAATTTCAATAATGCTTTAACAGTTTTACTGCTTGAACCCCTAATAGTAATAATAGTTCCAATTACAGCAGCGTTGCTGCTTTAACCTCTAATAAGCTACATTTAAGTCTAAAACTTTTAACAAGAATAACAAATGTATCCGCTGTTATATTAAAAGGCTGTTTAGCTGCATTATGAACATTTCCATTGCAATATATTTGTGTTACCTTGTGTTTGTATTATAGAATGTACTATTAAATTATTGTTGCATGGTTTTTATAGTCATTGGCAGAGCAATTGCAGTGAGATATTGTATCTTGTAAATTGGAAAGTAGTAAATCGTAAAAAAAATCTGTCAGTATCACTTAGCTTTCTATATTCGAGCTATGCAAATCCTGATAAATGATAAATCTCAGATCCCTGGAGAAAGATTCTTTACAGCCATCATTAGTTTTGTCTTCAGCTTCTGTTAAAAGAAGCTTTGCCTTTTATTAGAATTTCTAAATAGTCATTTAATGCTTAGTTGTAAACAGTGGCATATCGTAAATAGGCAAGGGGGCTAAAAATCTCACTGCCACGCCTGTGTATATTTCAAACTGGTACTTTTTCTCAGCAATTTGAAGTGATCTGTATTCAGGTCTGCTAACAGATTGAATTCAGTAAACACTCTTATCTTTAACAATACCCAACCTTTACTCACATTTTTTGTACAACTTTCTTTAAATGTCTGACAGATCCACTACGCTGACCATCAATGCTTTTGATTAGAAACTGAAATTGTCTTGTGACTGAATCCATTGCCATGAAATCGAGTTCTGGCTTGGAAAGCAACCCTGCACCAGTTTGGTGTCATAACATCATCCAGAGGATGTGTTGACAGAGAACACACTTCTCTACTGTTGAACAGTGTGGAACATCTTTTATAAACATATGTACACAATACATCCAGGAGAACATTACCGTGTGCTCTTAATTAACGCATCATACTAGCACAGCATGTACATATTTACCCTAAAATGTATATTACTTAACAGTCACATGACATCACAGTACTGTCCCAAATAAAACGTCTGCAGATATTAAACTAGCACTCATGTTAACAGAACAACCATAAAAAGACCACTAACATAGTGTTACAGCTTTGTAGACAAACCATATGTGAGGTTTTTTGTTTAAAAAAATGTAACTGTCAGTCAGTATATGGCACTGACATTATTTATAATGTTTTGTATATTTATGACTATCCTTGTTACACCTGATCAGGTCCTGTATTCATTATGATGGATTTAACATAGTCAAATGGGACAGTGATATAAACTGGGTCTAGAAATACTGAATTAATATGATTAGAGGATCTCTCATCTGAGTTTGGGATCGCATCGTTGTTGAACAAATGATGAAACACAGAACAGTGGTAATTAGGGTTTTACAGCATTCTATTTTTGTATTTACGTTTCATTACTTTCAGCAAAACAACTTATATATTTATATTATATTCATAATAAAACTTGCTCAGAGACAACATGGCAGTAGCTTGGCATGAACCAGCAACTTTCTGTACTATTCTAGTACCCTAACCACTGAGCTACCACAAGAGAATGTGTGAATCGATCCTGTAGAATGCCAAGCCCCGTTTAATAATTCAGAACAAGACTTGAAATACATATATGTTGAAATAAAATTACTAGAATAGTAATTTAAATGATTTTTTTTTCATATGCCAACTTAGGGTCAAGGCTATCATACGTACCCCTGGAGCTGACAGGTTTAAGGGTCTTGCTCAAGGACACTTACTATAGCTGCTTCTGGATTTGATCTATGAGCTTCCGGATGATAGCCCAAAGCTCTACCTACTAGTCCACACTGTCCATACAGGCTTATGACAGTTCAGGTTTATTTACTGAATTATGTTTTATTTTATATTATAAGCTGCACAACCACTTCTGTTGAATCGATGCATGCTGAGAATGTTTCCAGCTAAACTGTGAATAAAATTCATCCTGAGCTGAAATTTCTGCAGAAAAAGCTGAAATGAGCATAGTTAATACAATAATGTGCTACACAGTGGTGTTTATAATTCATGGTTATAATTAATGATTTGAAGGTGTTACGTAGGGATTTACTGTAATATTCTCACATTTTTCTCATTTATACAGTTTAGCAGTTATTTGCATCACACAACAGCACCAACATATTAACTTCTGAACCATCATTAGATAGGTTTACCGTCTGCTAATTATTGCTGTTTATAAGAATACAGGTTGGGCTATAATCAGCACAGTATGGGTTAGATTTATTCCTGACACGAGGATCATGCAGCATGCTGTGATTAAACAACATTCAAAATAATTAATTGAAAGTCTAATTGATATCATAACAGCTTCATATCTTAAACTCAAAAAAACAAAAATTAGTACTATAGTCTATTGCTGTTCGTCCCTTTACAAAGGTTTTTATACTCAGACTGTATTCTGTAATGGTAATGTAAGTTAGAGACACTAAATATTATTTATTTTATCGCTTAATCTTTCCAGGGTCACGGTGGGACACATACTGGGCGAATATACCAAACACCTGACAGGTTACCAGTATGTTGCAGGGTAAACGTACAGACACAAAGGACAATTTCATAATCTCCAATTAACTTGATTGCATGTTTTTGGACTGTGGGAGGTAAGCTGAGTACCCGAAGGAAACCCATGCAGACATGGGGAGAACATGTAAACTCTGTACAGAAAGAACCCGGGCCAATAAGCTGTGAGGCGACATAGCTAATAACTAATTCATCCATTTTTTTATATCGATCATGATTTATATTGATAAATTATCCTTACTGATTGATTAAAGAAGATTATAAAAAGATATAAATAGATTATAAAAATAAAGAAATTATGTGATTAGAATTTTCTGTTTATATAATTGTTTGTAATGTAAAGTGAAAAAGAAAAAAAAACAAGTTTGCCATGTTGAGAAAAAACAAGGCCACTTTTCACTAAAGGGAAATTAGTCGTTGCCACAAAAGTTTCGGCACTGTGATCAAATAAAATCAACACGACTGCTATCGAAATGTTTTTTGTAGTTGGTTCTTTTACACAACCTGACTTTATTCTTACAATGTGTTTTTTGAGTTCTTAGTACACATGATTGACCAATGTTTAAACTAGTTGTGCAATTTTTCTTGATTTAAAAAGACATTTAGGTGAACTTTAAAAGCATTTTTCCACTCAGTTGGGTTCAGAGGTTTCATTTATCTCACTGTTCAGAGAAAATAATAACAGCACAGAGTTCATGACCTAAATGTTCAGGATCATAAATATGAACTGCGGTGTTTGGCAGTGTATCATAATCCATTTTGAAATGATTTTGCTGGAAGGGAAAGGAGTTTCTGGGTTGATGAAACGGCCCAGCATTTAGCACAGTAAACACATTCATCATCAGAGACAGATAATTATCTCTTTAATTCCACAGCCGTGTAAGGCCTCCCGCACTAGTTGTCATAGAGAAGAGAACGTGAATTGCCTTGAATGAAAAGAGTGCGGCCTGTTGCTCTACGTTTGCTCAAATAACCTTGTTCACTGAAGTCGACACTGATTTTTTTTTTAATTCAGAAAATGAATTCAATGCTTTTCATAAACTACAGAGTGGAAATTATGAATGAAAGCATAAGCGATAGTCATGTCAGATACAATGGGTAGAAACAAGGATTCAGCCATTATTGTTTATAATGATTCAACCAGGAATCATTCAATTCTTCTCGTTACTCTATTACCTGTTTTCCGGATTTCAGTCACCTTATAGTACAAATACAAAGTGACCACACTTTTTTATTCCAACGTTCGTAGCCTCAGTCATTTCATATCAGTTTTAAATCTTGCTATTTTTCTTACATGTCTTTTGTTTGAATGCATTAAAACAGTCGCAGCATCTCTGGCCTGGTGGTTAGAGAACTGGGTTTGTCAACAGGTGATGACTGAAGTGCTCTTAAGCGAGGCACCTAACCCTGAACTGCTACCTGGGTGCAGTGGCTAGGGATATCTACTCCACCAGATATGTTTCCTCACTGCTGACCCCTAGGGTGTGCTTTGTTTTACTGGATGGAATGGGTTAAAATGCGAAGGATTATTTCCTACATGGGTAAAACATTACAAAATCAATATTAGGTATTATCTGAAAATTTAGGAACCTGAAATATATGAACATATGAAAATTGTTTAACAGTTATTTAATAAACTGTAGTGTTGTGGAAATGCTGTTAATATCATGGTAGCATGGCAGCAGACATTTAGGAATATTTCATTCAGTTCTGTTTTATTTTGTGTACGTATTTTGTCGTTTCTTGGGTGTGACTAGGCTTTTTCTGTTATTTTTTTAAATATATATTTAGTTTATTAGTTTTGTTTTTCGATTTTACCATGTTATTGATAAGGATGCTTGAATTTTGTGGACAATGGCTAGAGCTGTGGTGCGGAATGTTGGCTTAGTGTTTAGCACTGTCACCTCACAGCAAGAAGTCCCATGTCTCATTCTCGGGTAAGCCAATCAAGGGTTTATGTATGGGTTTATGCCAAGTATTCCAGTTTCCTCTCACAATCCAAAGACATGCAGTCTTGTTCATTATGTGTATCCTGCAACAGACTAGTGAACTGTTCAGGTGTTTTGTGTATTCGGCCAGTGTTTGTCCCACCATGACCCTAAATAAGATTAGGCTGATACTAGATAATGGATGGATAAGCTCTCGCGGATGGTGATTGAGGTGGCAGATTTTCCTTTAAATCTTGGGAACGATGAGTGCAAATTGTACCTTGTTAATTTTCTCCAGAAAAAAAACTGTAAGTGCAATTTGCTTTTATTCCACCGATGGTTGATTTTTATTGGCATTTTAAGCCGACAAACGCACAACATTGTGAAAATCATCAACAGCCAACATGTGGTAATGCACTAGCAGCTGTAGACAGGGAAAGTTTATTTGTATAGCACCTTTCATACACAGTGGCACTTCAAATTGTCTCACAAAAGAAAAAGAAAAACATTTTAACGTTTACAATCCTTTAAACATTCTTGAGTTCAAGAACCTCGGTACGACTCGTTTCAAACACGGTCTCAAATAAAAGACAGATAAAAGGTATAAAACAAAAACAAATAAAATATCTTATAAAGTAAGTGCAGATTTCAGAGCTCAATCATACACAAGAGGGATGTGAAATGTTTTCAACATCACCGTTCCTGAGTTTTTGAAGAACCGCCCATTTTTGCTAACCACCAGGGGGCGATCAATCAATAAGTAACTGTTACGTAAATGCTTGGCAGTCCGACCTCTACACACACTTCTGCCATCATTCTACAGGTCTTTTACTGATACAATTCAAACAAAGTTGTGTTCTGTGTTCTCAGCACAGCACATACCAGACAAATAAATAATACATACTATAGAAAAATAAATACATTGTCATGTTAAAAAGAGAAAGTCACAATAAAATGGCCATTAGGGTTTCTTTAGTTTGAAATGACTGTTTATTGTTAAGTAAAACATTAACATGTACAGATAATTTAAAACCTTAAGACTTAAACATTCCTGTATTTGTGGAAAGTCTGAGATTTGTTCCAGTTTGTTCCAGTTCTGTGCAGCTTAACAGCTAAATGGCGCTTCACCATGTTTAGTTTAGGTTCAAGACACATGTACTCACTACTGCCCACTAGTGTGTGTATATGTGTGTTTGACTGTACGGATTGGTTGCAGTAGTGTGCACTAGAGTGTGTTAATATGTGTTTTATTGCACAGATTGGGTTAAATGTGGTGGAATAATCCTAATAAAAGCACAATAGTAAATAAAAACGTATTCTAATCTTAGTCAATGATGGTAAATAAAATAAATAAAAAATACCAGTGAGAACAAATAATTTCAGTACCGAGTTTGACTTGTAGCACTATAGGAAGGTTAAGTCAGGTTTTAAGATCGATGGGTGAATAATCTGTGTTCTGTGTCATCAGTTAAAGGACGAGCATTTGAGCAATGCAGTCTAATGTTACATAATGAATATGACTCAAACTACCATTTCATCTTTCTGCACTGTCCTTGTATTAATGACTTTAACTCAGTCACATGCGTCATAGCAAACAATGCAATCATGAAAACCACTGATTTAATTTTAAAAAGCATAAAACTAGTCAAAAGCCTTGGTGGATTAAAAAAATCAGTTCATTTCATTTAGGTTGGTTAGACAAGCATTTGCAATGTACATTTATGTTCCTCTCTTTTCTGCATTATCCTGAAAATTTATTCTGGACTGAGAAGAGCTGTGACTCACACACACACACACACACACACACACACACACACACACACACACACACACACACACACACACACACACACA
>JAOUQU010420707.1:0-10786 GCA_028566735.1 Ammoglanis amapaensis
GTGTGTGTGTGTGTGTGTGTGTGTGTGTGTGTGTGTGTGTGTGTGTGTGTGTGTGTGTGTGTGTGTGTGTTTTGTGTGTGTCTGTTTGTCTCCCTCTGTGTGTGTGTGTGTTTACTGTTATTGTTTATTCATGTATTACTGTCATGTTTTACACTTCTAGGTAACACCCATGAAAGGAGTCATATCATTCATTACACCAGTCACATCAAACACAATTATGGACAATTTTTTGTCTTCAATTTGCCTTACAAGCATGTTTTTGGACTGGGAGGAAACCAGAGCATCTGGAGTAAACCCAGGCTGTCCGATGCTCTGCACAGAAAGCCCCGGATCTACCAGGGAATAAAAGCAATGTGTGTGTTTTATGTTAGAGTTTTCAGTACAATTCAGAGTCTCTAAATGAACCGAACTGACCTAGAGAGGTTAAACCATCACTGAACCCTTACAGAAGCCTTTGCAGTAAAACGTAATGACCTTTAGTCCTTCAGATAGAGACCTATGAAGACCTTTTCTTTTAGTGCCCAAGAAACCAAGATAACAATAGCTGGTCAAAATAAATGCCAGAATAATCATGGAGACCTAGAGGTTCACTATAGTAGGTTTAAGATGTGCTTTTATAGAAATAGTGTTTGCTTTTGCTCGGATTATGCTATTCTAAACAAACATCGAAATGTAATTCATGATTAACAGAAAGATAATTGAGTCTGTTTAAATGCAATCTTTAGGGTTATGGGTCCTTTCATTGTCATGCTGGGCAAGATAGTGGGTGATGTGCTGCGCTTCCTTTTCTTATATGCAGAGATCTATGTGCCCTACGCCTGTGCATTCTGGATCATATTTGGAGGTAAAATCAAGTAGATTTCCATTTAAATTTTGAATTCTCAATTGTTTTATTCAAACAGAGGTCCGTGAAATCAAATTGTCCTATAATTAAATTTGTTATACTTCAATTTGAGTACCACTTCTCTGTGTATTACATTACCAAATATATATGGAACATCTGCCAAAACTATACTTATCTATACTCTTCAACTATGACTTCATGATCTAATTCATCCCAAAGGCTTTCAATAAGGTTAGGTCAATTTTTTACTTTAGTCTATGACCAAGGGATTGTTGGACATTCTATTTAAACATTGTTAAAGAACAACCATCACTTTTCTTAAATCGTTCTCACAGAATTTTTATATACATCATGTGTATCTTTGTGAGGCATCAATCTGTCAATCAATCAATATTTTTAGCAGTTGGATGCATTACCATTTCATTTAATCACTCTTGCCATGTCTACCATCATGGTTACCAACTCAAAGTGTTTTGTAAAAGATTGAATCTAATGAATGATTTCTACTCTAGGTATAGCAGCTGTACCCAGTATGCAAACAGTGCCTCAAATGCTCTATAGTTTGTACAGAATTACCCTAGTGGATGATTATGAATTTGATGCCATGGTGACTGTAGATTCCATCATGGCTCACCTTCTTTGTGGCACTTTTTTGGCCCTGTCTGCTGTCTTGTGTGTTAACCTGATGATCGCTCTGCTTTCAGATACCTTCCAAAGGTAAAATAATGTTTCATGCTTTCTCATCATAATAAGCACTTTATTTATTCGTCATATATTGTATGTGCTTTGTTTTTGTAGAGTATATGACAACGCACTTGCCAATGCAGTAATGCAGCAGGCATCAATCATCTTGCAGGTAGAGGAGTCCATGCCCCGTCTGCGACATTTCTATGACAAAATGTACATCCATAGATGTTGTGCTCCACTTGAAGAGGTGTATTATGATGATATCATTACAGACCCCAAAAGGCATAAAGAGATGAAGAAACTTACTACAGAGATCAAGGTATAAAATAATTATAAAAATAGAAGGTTGTATTGGTTTATTTGATTTAGTTGTTAGTTGTGTAGGAAAACCATATTACTCCCATCTTACTGTTGCTGTGTAAAATTTAAAACAATCTTATTTGACATAAAGTATTTAATTTTTGTAACATATGCATAATTGTATTTATTCTGTACTAGCATTATTGATATTACTATCACTTTTATTGCTATGGTTTTGTCGATGCATTAAATGCTCTTGGTCAGTGTTCCATATATTATCAGGTCATTAGTGTTATACAGTAATGTGTATGTCTAATTATATGTATTGTGATTTTTAGGAAACTTTGGATAATTACTTGTCCATTCAAAAACAGACAGAGCTGTTAAAAAAATCCAAAACAGATGGATTTAACAGATCTTACAGGTGAGTTTTTAGAACATTATATGTGAGTAGACAACCCAAGTCTGCATGCTTGATGTAACTGCTTGATGATGTAAAAATACAATAATTCTTTGTCCAAATTTGAACCATAAACTTTTTACTCATCATCGCACTTTGTTTATGTAGTCAACATGCTGACCTCTGGTACATAATATTTGATGGCACAAAGGTATTTATTAAACATCCAAGACAATGTCCATTCCCATGCATGTTCTCACCCATTGAATTGGTCAGGGGTTCTGCTACGTGTTCTTTTGTCGCAGTGATATCACAAACATGCTTTTAAAGTAAATGAAGTGTGTTGCCTTTAAAATAAAGATTTTGGGGTAAAGCTTTTGTCTAGCAGATTGTTAGAGTTTTGCTGTAATTATGGTTAAGAACAGTTTACTTGGTATATTTCTAAACTGTATTAACCCCAGAATCTCCTACAGAAGGAATAGCTTATATATTGGGCAAGGAGAGCATCTTAGCAGGCTAAAAAGACTTGAACAAGAACAGCAGCAGCAGACAAATGATCTACATGGATTACAAGCAGATGTGAGAAAGCTACAGGAATTATTACTTCAACTGATTCAGTCAAAGCCTACATATGGTGAGTTTCTCATGTTGGTTATTTTAAACATATGGTTTATGAAGGAGATACATTCTGGAGAGAATAGAGTCAAATGTATTTTCTTTTTAATAACATATGCACAAAATTAAATATCATTTCAGATGTGCTTGATTTTGCAGCTGCCAATGTCCAGAGTGAATCCTGAGCAGCAGTGCTTGGATACCCTGGAATGACCATTCACTGGTTTTCAAAGCTGGACAAGGACTTTGTTTTTCCCCATTAAGGGCTTCCTAAAGCTGTTAACGTCTGGATGCTATAAATCCACATATTGTGTAAACGTGTTCTGAATTCCCCAAAGTCATTAGCAATAATATTTTTGTTATTGAAAACAACCTATATTAAATTGAGTACATTGCGTTCAAGGGCGACAAGGTGGCTTAGTTGTGAACACTGTTGCCGGTTGTGTTTTCTCCCTTCAAATGTGTCCACAAAGTTGTGCATCATCACATGAATTTTCACACACACTTTTTTGGATGATAAGTCAAAAATGTCTGTCCAGTAATCATGCAGCACCTGCTTTTAAAATGTCTTTTTAATTATTGTTAAACAATAGTTATCCTAATGATATAACTATGTATGTGACCTTGACAACACTGTAACATGTCTGAAAGGTTTATTTAAATACAACATTATATGAATGTTCTTCTTAGGATCAGCCGTGAAATTCATCAGGTCATTACTGAAGTGCCCTTGAGCATGGCACTGAACCCCCAAACTGATCCTCTGGCACCATGGCTAGCGCTCCTCACTGTGCTTCATGTGTACTCACTGTTGCCTCCTAGTGTGTGTTCATTAGTGTGTGCTTCACTGCACTGATTGGATTAATTTCAGAAGATTAATTTATCTCTGTGTAAAAAAGAAACACAACAGACAAAAAATATGCAAAAAGAACTATGTAACTAAAAAATGATGGAATGTTCTAATAAAACAATTCCACAGCCAGATTTGAGCATTCAAAAGAACACTGAACATTTTAAGAACATTATTAAGACTTGTTCTTTATCTTTAGAATGTTCTTTATCTTGAAATACCAAAGAAAATAATTTTGAAGTTTTGCATTTAAAGGGAATTAGATGAAAGCTTGCCAACACTTCAGTATTTTGTGCAGAGATAGTGAATAAAAGCTTAAATGTTTTAACTGCTCAGAATAAATACATTTAATGTACATTTGTATTTGTGAAAAAAGAACAAACTAAAACATATACACACTAAGGAATAAAGGACTGTAGAATTTCATAGAATTAATTACAGTTACTACATGGAAATGTGACCATTTTATATCACTGCTTAGAAACTTTATAGTCTATATAATCCACTTCCCATTATGATCGCTCACATTGATACTGAAACTGCTCTACTATTAAAACGTTTATAGTTACTTTTGTTAATTTTTATGCGTTGTTTAACGTTTTACACTGTGACATATTTTACTGCATACCAGGAATCAATAGTAATTTGTTTACGCCATAATTCTAATGGAAAAGGTACACAGGCTGCATTGCTATTACTTTAGTTTTTACTTCTTGATATTTATCACATATATTTCGGGCTTGGTGTGAATTAAATGCATTAAAGAGTTAAATAAATGCATTAAATGTTAGTAATGGTTTGTAAACGATGAGAATGCTATCAGCTTGTTTTTATTCACCGGCTAAAAAGTTTAGCCTTTTTTTATTCGAAACGGCTGATTTCCGTTTCCGTCGCTTATGCTAGCTAGTGAAGTGAAACATGGCGACGGCTGAAACAGATCGGGAAGCTTCGTCTGCTCTCTGTAGTGAATTTCTCAGTTTCTCGGCTAAAGACGTCGCTGCGGTAAGAGACAGTTTAATAGAAGACTTCCCACAGTCGTTAACTTTATTCTAGCGTTTTTCACATAGCGGTTTATTTTTGTTTGCTGGTTATTCACCGGGTTTTGTACGAGGGTTGTTTTTCCCTTAGCTACTCTTAGCACTCACCCGAACCGCATACTTGACTTCTATATAGTACACTGCTCTATACTGGAACATGCACCTGCGTACTACTTTAACCTACTAACTAGTAAAATAGTATTCAGTTAATGCTAACGGCATTAGTACAGGTTGATAAATTGAATGGTGCCCCGACAGCAGCTAAAATTTAACGACGGCAAAATAACGTTTTTGTTTATTTTGCTTTACATTATTGTATATTTGACGTCTTGCATATTAAAAAAATATATATATATTTTCTGGCCTTTCTAAAGTGCCTTCACGTATGTGAGCCAGTTAGTTAGCAGCAGTGATGGTGGTTGGTCAGTGCACAGTAACTGATAAACAACAATGCTTTGTTCTACACTGTACCAGTAGCCTAGCGGGGTTCGCTGTATGGGGCAAAACATCTCAAGGAAAACAAATACTCATATATGTTTGTATTTAACATAAAAATATGAATCTTTTGTGCAGGAAAATGCACATACAAATTCATTTAAGTAATTAGGTGTTTGTTACAGCCACTGACACCTGATGAAACTTGAAATACATATTCAAATAATATTGTCAGTTTCTGAAACTTGTTTTACTTTAAAGATAATAGTGTTTTGGTTATTTTTTTACAATTTTCTTAATTGTGTTTTGTTTTTTGTTTTACATTTTAAATGAACAACAAACCTACCTATTAGCTCAGCACAGGACTTTAGATGCATTAGAGATTTTAACCCTTAACTTCAGTCTGAAAAATTTTGACAGGCACCTGTGATCTTGTGATGATCCTTGTGTAACTTGTGTTACAGCTTAAGTGTCTCAGAAATAAAACTAACACTAAACTTATCTTAATGATTGCAGCATTTGAAATTATTTGTTTATATATTTAGTAGAGTAAGTTATTTTGTGCACCTGCACACTCCATGGGAAATAACGACAACGCCAGCACAAAAGCTATTAAAAAAACAAATTAAAATCTGATCTTGATCTATTTAATAATAGGAACTACAGGCTTTTATTATACACATAGATTCCCGTCACGTCACTGTCGATGCTTGGATGACAAATAGCATAGCTATGCTATTTATGACAGACTGATGCACCACCCAGTAAATACATTTAAAATATTTTTTTTAAGTTGTAGCTTTTTTCCCTGACTGGACTTACTAGTTAAATTTGGTTAACTAGCTAATTCATTAAGCACAGGAACAATTTTCTTTGTGTTATTAGTTTTTATTTTGAAAAATTCTATTGAATTGCTACGTATATCAGGCTTTTCTTAAGTAAGAAAATCCAAAAATCCAAACCGTAGTCTGGATTTAAGAAGAACATTAAGAAACACTTGATTATTGTTGACTTCTAAAATCCATATCAGGTAAAGACTTGTGTTCGTGTTAAAATGCTTTGCATTTTTCTGTAGCATCCAATAAAAGCAAACCTTTTTGCATCTTTATGGCTTTTTGTGAAATAAAATGTGAAAATGGAAGGAATGGTAGTCTTGTTAGCTTGACACTCTTAGATGGGACGGTAACTGAATGATTCAGTGTTTAGTCGTACAAATGGTGTTAGTACTAAATGTTCCCCTCTGATGCACTTAGTTATTTGTATTCTGACAAGTCAGCTCTTGTAGTTCTGCCCGGCATTGTAGTTCTGTTATACAATTCAACTAAACTCGCTATGAATATAAAATGCTTTTTATATCAAACAACAGTAAAGTTGGTTATGTTCATATTGATTTATTGGTTAAGCAATGGCAACATTGACTTGTATATATGGTACTATAACAGTAAAGTAAGCATTAGAAGCTTAGCCTTTGGTTTGCCTGGGATGTTTGACATGATCTTGGCGCTGTAATTTTTTCTTTGAGAACAACACTGCATTAAAGTGTTTTAGCAAGTTTGAGATTTCATTATGTATTTTTATTTTGTTCACTTTCAGATCAAATAAGAACTTAATTTAAACTTAATTAACAAAATAGACAACTGCAACTTTTATTACAACAATATTTGTTCTGATATTCCAACATATGTCCTTTTTGTGATTTTTTCATTGACAAAAATGATTCAACCCTTTAAAGATGACCATTCTTTAGAACAGATGTTTCAATAACCCATTGATGTAAACAGAACCTTAAACAGCAGCAATTAAGCAGATTTGAAAGGACTGAGATGCTGAGCTCATTTTAGACAGTTAATATTGTCTTTGTTACATGGTAAAGTCCAGGCCATGATCAAAAACGTCAAGTGAGGAGGTCATTTCTCTTTGTAAGCAAGGATGAATACTATGAAAGTAATGCAATGGCATTAAACATTTCAGGAGACACAATTGGAAGCGACATAAGTTTAAAGCTAAAGGCCAAATGTAAACACTATCTGGGTGTGGCAGTTATCTGAAACGAGAGGTGGAGAAAAAGCTCCAAATAACAACTGAGAAATTGTGGCAGGACTTATCAGAGGGAGGTACTCTGGTCTCTCGGGTGCAGACAATAATGCGCACATTGCGAGATGCCAGAACTTCTAGACGCACCCCCCTGCTGACTCCAAAACACGAGTAGAGTCGACTCCAGTCTGCCAAAAACCACATGGACAAACCACAAAGGCATTGGGATGCTGTTCTCTCGGGCAACACTGACAAAATTGGAACACCATGGGCCTATGTCTCAACTGTATGCCTTGAGGAGAAAGAACAAGGCGTTGACAGAAAATAATACCATACCTACTTTGAAGCATGGTGGTTTATCCATCATGCTCTTGGTCTGTTTCAATTTCTTAGGTACAGGGAACCTCTACTGTGTGCAAGGTACCATCAATTCAGTTAAACTACCAGGAGAGTAGAATATTTCTGAGCTACCAAAAGATTTCTGCCAACATGTTCACTGTAATATTGCAGAATTTAGATTGTTTATTGATTGTGTGTAAATTTTAAACCGACTCCTAGAATTTCTAAACATCAATATGTGCAAAGTCTCCCTTTAGTCTTCTGTAGTGTAATAACAGAATTATTTATGTCTTCATCTCTCACAGAAATGGCTCCAGGCTACAGACCTGCCCAGGGAAGTCTATCAGCACTTGGCTTGTTATGTTCCCAAAATTTACTGTCTGGGACCGAATTTGAACCCCCAGAGTGAAGAGTTACTGTCCCAGCTGCTACTTCTCTCACCAATGGAGTGGTATTTATGTGGCGAAGAGCCTTCAGTTGGACTGGCCAAGCTTGAACAGAACAACCAGCCGTCACAACTCTGTGGCCATGTCTTTAAAGTAGGGGAACCCACTTACTCCTGCAGGTAAGCACACTGTTTGTCAAATGTCAGCCAACTGTTGTCATTATGGGTTTTATTTCAAATCAAGAATCCTATCTACATAGATGCCTAGTACATATTGCATGCTTCTGAAAAGAACGCTGTCCAAGTTCTTAGATGCCTTTAAAGTTGCTGCTTATAACCTATTGAGAATTTCTTTCATGGACAGCAGTTTCGTCATGGACAGTTTAATTGTTTTTGGTACACGGAGCAAAATGTTACCATGTTCCAACTCATTGTTCCATCTCATCTTTTAACTTAATATCCTGATGAGCAAAATTTAAAACTGTCTATTTAATCGCAGTCTAAATAGTTTGTCGAACAGCATGACTTGTATTTCAGTATCTTATTAGAACCCTTACTAATATGGTGGCTGCCTTTGAACGCAACTGGCAACAAAGCCGCTCCGATAGTTTTTCTAACTCTGTTTGCACAATGTCATAATTGATATTTCCATCATTACGTATTCTTATGTGGTTTTTTGTTCCCCAATACTCTGTTCAGGGAGTGTGCAGCAGACCCTACATGTGTGCTGTGCATGCAGTGCTTTTTGGGAAGTGTGCACAAGGAGCATCGGTACAGAGTAAGAACAAACGCACAACAGTTTATTTCATATTCTGGGTTGCCTCCTTCTCTATTTCTTTTAAGAAAAACTTGGTCCCGGCTGTTGTGGAAAGTTTACATCAGATGTTTAGGTTGATCCCTTTTTAAAACTTTAAAGAAACGTGAAACATTTATGTCTTGTTTCAGTTGTTGCTTTAGTCATAGTTGCTTTTATCAAATCGGTTTACTTTAACAGTACTTCTAACATTTGGCAGCTGCTTTTTTCACTTACCTGATGTGCCAATCATGTCTGTGCAGACACGCAAGTAGCTTATATCTGATATCAATGATTGTTAAGCTAGTAATTACTGTAAGCTTTTTACAAACATGCTAACTAGCAAAAGAGACGAATCTGTATAGACTAAATGTTGCTGCAGACACACCCAACTAACTCACTGACACCCTCTCAGAGGCGAATCCCCAACCCAAAGTGAAATCTGCCCTACCATCATAACAACACGTCATTACCAAAAGCTACTAATATAGAAGGAAAAGAATTCTATTAGAAATCCCCGAAAGCATAACAGAAGTTCTTGCTCTCAAAAACTATTTAAAAAGTAATAGAATTACTTATAAACACTGGATCCACAAAACACTCTATATCAAACAACTGTCAATGCTAATTTGACAAAGGCCAACCAACTAAAATAAAAGAACATCTGGCAATGAGCACATCAAGAACAACCACCTATACACAAGCATAAAGACTGAACGATCCTTCCATGAATATAACCAGTGCATTAATATGACATTAAACAAACATTAAGCTATTTGTTCATTTTTTTTTCTTGACTTACTATTTCTATCAAAACATTAACATACATTTTTTTATAGCATGGGTCTCAAAGCGGCGCCAGAAAGGGTTGATGTGGCTGCCTGGTTTTGTTCCGACCAACTCATGAGGTCACATAATAAGCTGTTTACCAGACACCCAGCTAATTAAACTAGTGAACTCCGTTGAGTTCTGTTTGGTATCTTTTTAAATAAAACTTAGGTATTGTTTAGAAAGACTGTTGACTGGCCGACTGTGTTACAAACTATTTATGGTAGTTGCGTTGCGCTTCTATTATGTTTGAACAGGGACAGAGACACGGGAAAGTCTTCATACAAGAGTTATAACTCTTTCTGTCCAACATTTTTTTAATCACCCAATAACAAAGCATTGAGTACATTTCTTTATAGTACATTCAACTAAATGCAAAGTCCAAGTAAACTATTGCATTTTTTTATCTTTAAAGCTGGCACTTCATATCAATAAATGAATTGTGTGATTGATTATGTTTGACCAATGAACAGTCTGCATTGGTTCTCCACCCACACAGTTCGTTCTGGTACACTTGGTCCTTGGCAAAGAAAGTTGCTAAATTTAGTATGGGTAGATTGGTACAGTACAGGTCTCTAGGCAACGAAAAGTACTTACTGTGGGATCTGTGTATTGAGTAGTGAGGAGTGAAAAATAGGCCAATCATGCATGGTTGAATAACCTCTAGGTTTTTGGGTCTCAATCACTGTACAGTTTGCACTATACACCTGGATCTCTGGAATCTCTGCACAATTTATCACCTGAAGGAATCACAGACGGCCTCCAGAAACTAAATTTTGTCTGTAGATTTAATGAGAATGACTGAAAAATATTTATTTAAATTAATAAATGAGCATTCTCCGATGTACAGTGTAAGGTGAAGGAGTAAATTTGGCTTTTTTCTTTAGGTATTTGAATTTGAATTGTTTTTGCAGATTTTACCCCACTCAGACCTCTACAAAGCTGCTTCATCCAGAACATTTTTAACATTAATATGACTTATAGTGACGAATTTTTTTCACTGTTTCTTGCTGTAGATGACAACATCAGGAGGTGGAGGGTTCTGTGATTGTGGAGATACGGAAGCTTGGAAGAAAGGTCCTTACTGTCAGAATCATGAGCCCAACATTGGAGATTCCTCCCAAGAGGTGAGTCCAACAGTTTACTATTAGTGGTGGGACTCTTAAAAATTTTAATCGAGTTAATTACAGGGTCTGTAATTAATTAATCGCAATTATTTTGCTACTAAAATTTTGAATG
>JAOUQU010420716.1:0-10786 GCA_028566735.1 Ammoglanis amapaensis
TGCGATTAATTAATTACAGACCCTGTAATTAACTCGATTAAAAATTTTAATCGAGTCCCACCACTAATATATATGTAATATGTGTATTTTATATTAAGTGTGATGCTGGCATGATTCTAGCTTGCTATTAAGTCTGTTATATATATAATGATTTGTTATATAATACAAAACGTTGATATTGTGAAGTGAAAGCCAGAGTTTCAGATTGGTTTAAACCTCAATATCACCTTTTTCAAATGGAAATATTCCACAATAAACACCTATTCGTGGACACAACTAACTAAATAAATGAATAACTGACAAGTCTTGTCCAATTTTTTATCCATTGCAACTGCCAATACCATGTTGCCAAAAAGTCTGGTCTTATCTAACCCAGTTACGTAAACATGTTCCTAAAAAGTGAGTTGAGCAATCCTTAAATAAATATAACACATTCAGTTTTAAGGTAACTCAAGGTGATTCTTCTCACAAAAGTTAAATTGCTGGTGTGATCTATGCCTCTTTGATAAGTTCTTTAGAAATAAAGTGCTGCATAACATTTGGGTTATAAGGATGAGGGTTCAAAGCTCACATGTGGTAACTCTATTGGTTGTCATTGGCTACTTAGATCTTACACACATAATTTTAGCCAAAAGCAAAATTCCACTGGATCTATCCACTATTATTACTAACTAAACCACTATTTTATTGTAACACAAATATTACTGTTTACAGTCAAACATAGACGAGCTAAAAGAACTTCCCTTTTGTATTTTAAACATTTAAATGAATAGCAGGTCCACTAAACAAATTTTTGTACAGTAGCCTCTCAGACTATAAATATGATATAGAAAATGTATAATTTATTTCATAAAAAAGCTACTCTCTACAGAATTATATGAAAACCTCAAATTCAATTCACTCATTTTTTACACTTAATTATTCAAAGTCAAATTATTTTAATTTTTATACAAATTATTTATCTTGATAAATACCTGAATGTACCAACTAGTTAATTAATTATTTATTAAATCATTTCAGATTTATCATAATTTAAAATCACAACCTTTTGATTAAGAATGCAAAGCTCTGTCCAAAATTCCATGCTTTATTTGCAGCATAAAACATATTAAAGGCTATTTTTAATAAATGATTCAGCCACAACATAAAGGATACTTTTGGATTAGCCATTAGATTAGGGTTGGTGTTTCAGAGCCGCTAGCTCACTGTCTGGACACTTCTCTATAGTGACAAAACATTTCCCCTTTCTAAATTACTGTTGTGTTTAGAGGATTGATGTAAAGTTACTTAGCATGAGTCAGCAGTCATTAAATGTTTACCCATGAGACTTAGTTATTATCATTCTGACCAAGCATTTTTACAAGAGTTAGGTGACTGTTATTGTTGTGCTAAGTACAGGGTATTTAATCGTGGGGTATAATGATGAGGTGAGAGTCAGGTTCTAATTCTGCATTCATTTGCTAAAAAAAACCTGCCAGACAGCTTCTGCATATGGTGCTTAAAACTGGTCTCAGCGTGTCCTGCATTAGCTTTAGTCTGTCCTGACACAGCCTGATTATTATCATCTGTTCCTAATTCTCATTCATAGACTCTCAGTATATACACTTGATTTGCAAACCTTACCAATATCATCTGCAATTACATTATATTAACTGTATAATAATAATATTAAAGCAATATGGAAAACCAATGTGGATACAATGAGAACATGCAAAGTCTACACAAAATGGACAGTTTATATTTGCAGAAGATATATTCTATATGACATCCACTCATAGAATACAAGGAGCTGAGAATGTATTCTCTAATTATAAAAATGCCTCAAATCTTTACAACTAAACAACAACAAAAACTCCTCTATAAAACAACAAAGGGTACAGATGATGGCTCAAATACCTTTTATTTTGAACTACTAAATAAGAATGAGTTTTAACAGGTATACTGTACAATACATGTGTATGAAATGCAATTATAACAAATAAAGACATTCTTCTTCCTCGTTCCTTTTCTTTTAGAGCAGAAACAAACTCACCATCATGAAGATCAACAGGAGCGATACAGCTTGACTTATATAATCAGCATCTTAACCAAAAGTTCCATGTGCACCTTTATGCATTTGAGAATTTATCTACATAAATATTTTGGCAGATTTTAGTAAAAAGAACATTAGTTCGTGGGAAAAGTTGCTGACACAACTGAACTCAACAGAACTGAACTGAGTAATTATTGTGAAATTAAAGTTTGAAGTATGACTGAAAAGTAGTGCAAAATTACTGAAGTATATTAAACTAAATTAAGAAATCTAAATCTATATTTTAAAAGTAAATTAAAATGCACTATATTCTTAAGAAAAAAGTGTTTAACAAGTTTAGCTTGTTTTCAAATTTAGCTTATTTTCCGTTGAACTGTGGGCATGGCTGTGTTCAGTTTTAGAACTATTATGGATTATACTTTACATTTCTTTTTACAGAAATGCAAAAAGTTTTCTTATTAAGCTCAAAATATGTTTCTTTTAAGGTTTGTGTCATGGTCTCATAGACCGCTCTGTTTTCTAAGTGCTGTTGTTGCCAGTATCCTGTCCTTGGCGCAAGTATAAGTAACCATTGATTGGGAAATATGACGTGTCACAGTGTAGGAGAATCAACAGATCAACACTAGTATCTAGTGAAATGTTCTGTTTGTGTGCTTTAGTGAACACACCTCCATGACGTTGGACATAGTCCTCTCAATTATGCAATTCTTAGCTCTAAATAATAAATCTTGTGTTTTGGTTTGCACCAAACTGGAGAAACAGTCTTGGCATTATTAAGCCAATATTTTTTCAATATTCCCAGCCTAAAATATACAGTACAAAGTCCCTATTGGCCTATCAGAAACTTCGACAAGCCAAGTATCTAGTAGTTCTTACTTTCCCTCTGAGAGCTCAATAAAGCTATATCTATCTATCTGTCTATCTATCTGTCTGTCTGTCCGTCCGCCCGTCCATCCATTCATCTAGTAAACACATAATAAACATGAACTAAAATAACAGGAATAAAAAATTTCTATAAAGTGTGTTATATAATGAATTGCAAGGATTGTAGACTATTTTTTACTCTTTAACACATAAACAAATGTACAAAAGTGATATTACTTATCAAAGCTGTGAAATCATCTGAAAAGTTTTAACTTATGTATGTACAATGGCTGTAAAAATAAAAAAAATATAACAAAAATACAATGTAAATTAATTCAGTAATAGCCAAAAAAAGTTATTTAAAACGTTTTAGAACTCTAATATAAAAGGAACATGCAAAAAAATCAATAAGCAATTACACTGTAGACCTCCAAGTCATTAAGTAAATTACTAAATAAACTTAGTCTGACAGGTTTAAATTAATTTTAGATAAATAACACAGGGACTAGCAGAAGGTCAACATATAACAGTATCTACATCCACAATCCAATCCTGTTAAGAGAGTATGACAGTATGTTTTGATAAATAAATGTAAAAAATGCAGGAGATTTTAATTTTGGAAAGAGCTTATCTATGAAGCACTAACATGGCACCATCATGGTATTTGGCGATGTCCTTTTATAAACGTGTCTTTTGTTTTATTAGTGATATGCCCAATAACAAATTTACACAATAGCATTTTTGCATGCTTATTGTGACATGCCGGTTGTTAAGGTAGGGGCAAGGTTTACCATATACCTAGAGACTATCAATATGTAGACATTTTGTAGAATTGTGGATTCAATAAACTTATAACTTTACAATTCATTATATAAGCTTCAAAATATGTATTCAAAATACACTTATAATAATTTATTTTTTATTTTGTTGCAGAAATGTTTTTGTGTCCTTACTACATACTGTAATTGTTTCTTACTTTCCTAGGATAAAGAAAGCTACTTAAAATGAATAGCTAATGACCATAAAATCAAGACTTTAGATTTTTTATCTGAAATAGAAGTTTTTTGGGGCTCTTGAGCAAGATCAATAACTATCTCCACCTTGGTTTACAACAATGTAAGAATCCTAAATGTCAGTTTCTTCAAATTTAAGTGTGCTTTTCTAAACATATTGCATCGAATGTTCGAAAACTTTGTATTGTTGTTACAAAGCTTATTGTTACAAAGCTTAAGATTACTAAATCGCTTTTTGTGAAAGAATGTAGAGGAAAAGTCACAGCTCTGATTTATCCAAAAAAACTCAGGGTCAGAGTTGGTGTGTTCAAAAGATTTAGGTTACTGTTCTCCATTTGTTTATGGAAGAGCAAGAACTGTAAAACATTGCTCTCAGCAGGTTTCTGAGCAGCAAGTATTGAGTGACGGGGTCATGACGCAGTTGGAGGTCAGGATCACGAAGTCCTTCTTCACTCTAACGCTGAACTGCTGCTTCTGGCACATTGTCACTAGGTCCATAGATTGTGTGAATGCTGGGAAAAGTGAGTAAAATCAGACATTAGGACAAATTCTGTGTAGTTTTACAGCTGGACATGCACTTTTTCTACAGGGCCTATGAATGTCAATAATAACATGAATATGAAGGACAATAACATGTCAATAACCTTTGAAGGTTATTGACATGTAGTGGCAAAATCATGCATTTCAGTTTCAATTTAGATATAATAGAATATATTGTACTACATATAGAAGACATATAGTAAAATTATATTTAAGTTTATTTTTACTAATTTACCTATAACAATCCTATAACAATTAAAAGTAATAAACTACTATAGTGCCACAGTAGATAAAGGTAGCTTTGGTATCACCTTTTATAACTGTAGCTAAAACAATCACACAGACAAAACAAATGTAAACTAAAATGA
Organism: Ammoglanis amapaensis; assembly: GCA_028566735.1. Classification (NCBI taxonomy): domain Eukaryota; kingdom Metazoa; phylum Chordata; class Actinopteri; order Siluriformes; family Trichomycteridae; genus Ammoglanis; species Ammoglanis amapaensis. The sequence continues at coordinate 4,818 of JAOUQU010420716.1, forward strand.
TCAAAAAAGAGCCAAGTCTCAAGAATTAAAAAACCTGAACCTAAGCTATTGCTTAAAGACAGCTGAAAAACCAAAATACTGCTGCTCTACAAAGCTTTAAAAAACAAGTGAGAGCTGGCAGAAGAGCTCAAAAGTGCATCAGGGATTATGGGCATCCCCCTAAGTTATGACGCAAAATCAATTTTTTTTATCTTTTCAGTGTTATGGAGCTCCAATCTACTGCGACCTAATTTAATAAGCACTTTAAATACTTTCAAAAAGAACAAAGTGTGAAAAATCAGCTTGTATTCGAGCATGTTCTTCCTCATGTTCTTTTCCCTGTTGTTAAATCCATGGCTCGGTTGAGCATCAGAGAGTTCTGTTTACGCTCCTGGTTCTTTGTTCCACGTACCTGCGTCCTGCAGCGTTTTCTTGTCTACCCTTTTGGTTATCTGTTCCACTAGTTCTCTGTTCCATGCACCTGTGTCCTGCAGCGTTCTCTCATCTACCCTCCTGTTAAAATGACAAAATTTTAATTATCACTTACATATTTTGTATAATATGTCAATTTTAAACTTTAAATCTTAATAGATTTAATACTGAAATCATAGCTTTCTAACTACTAGCATAAATAAATGAAGCAAAAATAGCTTTCACAATGACTCAAAAACTGATATGTGCATGCTCTGTAGGCCAAACTGACTGACAGAACAACATTGCAGAAACCGGTAAACACAGTGATCTCTGCTATAAAGTTAGTTTCATATTTACAAATCTATTGAAAAAAAGAACTTGACTGCAGTAATATTTGTACTACAGACAATTTTAGGAATTAGGTACATGTCCAGAAGAAAATTTGCAAATTCTTCAAGTTTTTCGACTTTCAGCCTTCTCCATCTTTTAAAACCATCTATACTTTTTTGTAAGTTTTTAGTACCTTCAGCACCTTTTCGACATTTGTTTTTACAAATGTTCCTTGCTTCAGCTCATTGACAACTGCCAACCTGATTCGTTAGTGACTATGTGATTGGTAAAAAGGTGGTTAGATTTTAAGTATTGCTAAATAACAAATATTAAATATTTGAATTCTCTTAAAACACTCAAACGGGAAGGAAGGGGCTCAGTGTATTAGAGAGCAGTGTTTATACAGATGAGCTTTTTATTTACTGATAAGATTGGTCAAACATATTATATGTAGCATAGAAAAATCTAAGGCTAAATTTTCGATCCAATCACATTAGTACTGATCCAATTCAATACCAATGATGGTATTGATACTGTCAATATTTCGATCAATCTGCACGCCACTAGTAAGCAGTCTAGAAGTTTGAAGCGCCTGTATTAAATATCTCTATGACACACTGTAGTTTTTATTTATATAACATAAAAAAACACTCGATCAGCTAGTTTTAAGGTACTTGACTAAGAAGAAAATGGTTGTCTGGTGGGCTTTTGAGCAAGGCCCTAAACCATCACTTATAATGTTTACAAAATACTTTCTTATTTAAACCTCTTGTTGTTACTGTTGTTTGTGCAAATCAGTTTAATAATGTGTAAATATGCTGTGTAATTACATATGTTTTAAATACCGTAAAAACAATAAAGTCTGTCATGCTGGCGTGGTCAGTTTCTTATCATCTAGTGTTTTACATAGGAAGAAACAATTGCTGTGCAGTTGATTATTTTTAATAAAAAAAACAATGTTGCAATCTGACAACCCTGTTCGAAGCTCATTCACTGATCTGTAAGTTACTCAGAATTAATAATTTGTTAATGTATACTTATGTCATGACTTGACTTGGCAGGGAACATCATCCTTTAATTAATGATTTATGAATGTATATTTATGTCATGACTTTACTTGGTGGAGCACATCATCAGTTAATTAATGATTTATTAATGCATACTCAATTACATTGCTTTGTAAAAATCAAGAAGCCTTGCACCAAACCAAAATATAGTAGATGTTGCTGATGAAATAACATGTACAATATTTGAGCAATGCTACTGAGCCAAAAACATTTGGAACACACATTAGTGTAATAGTTAGTGTAGAATAGTTCACAATAGTTTGGTTACACACAATAAAATCTCAGTACTATATTTTAGCTGCCACATTTTATTAAATTATGTTTGTGAAATATAAGCTGAAAAAATTCAAATACAGTTTCCCCGTGTACACTTTGTTGTTCTTTACTGAATCATACTTGAATAGTGTGTTAGTAGTTAACCACTGTCTTTATTAATTGCTCTTTTACATGCCTCTACATGCTATACTTGTCTCATACACTGTTGATGTATACATTTTATTAATTCATGATTCACTTTTAGTTTATATAGTTAAATGTTAGTGTATGTTTTGTTGTGTACCCCTATTGCAAAATGTTACTAATGTTTACATACACGATCTTGTATATGTAGCTAGGTTAATTGACAGTGTATGAAATAATATGAAGTTTGTTTCAAATTCTTATCCTATCATTTGTCGTGCTGTAATTTCACAATGTTATGCTAAAAGGGACATGTTATAGCTTTTTTGATTTTCATAAGCTTTTTTGATTATAGCTGACCTGGTTGCTTTTATGCAAATTCTTATCCAAAAGACTTATGATTCCTGACACCAAAACATTTCGAAACACTTCGAGTGTTTATAGTATCAGTAGGGAACAAACTGGAAATACAAGCACACAAAAGAGAATTTTGCGTAATATGTTTGCTTTAATTTTTCCCCTGATGTTGCATGCAGTGTTTGCAACTACATGTCAATTTAAGAATATAGCAATTAAGTAAATAGTCTGTAAACCAACAATACAGATTCATCAGTCCTTATATTTTCCTTTTCATAGTTTTGAACAGTGGAGTTTTTCTGTGATGAATCATAAGTGAAACCCATGCAGTGGAATGCAGTCAATAACATTAACATGTTCTGCATTACCGTACATAGCGTTGGAAACTGAAAACCTCAAAAAAAGATATTTCTATATTTACTAAATTAGATATAAAAGTATGCACCTGTATGAAATATAAATTTTTAATCTAAATTTAAAAGTACTACATAATGCATATCATAGCATCATGTTGTCATTGTGCCATGGTACAATGCTCTTGTAACAATTGTTTGTTACAATGTTGTTGTTACAAACAATAATGTTAAGAACTATAAAAAGTGATTATTTAAACAAAATACAAAATTTGCATTTAACAATATTGTACAGAAATTACAGTTAACAATAATATCAGTAGCAAACAAACAGACTCTCTGTCAGATACAAGTGGTAAAATTGCACTTTACAATTAAAATGGAAATTTTGCAAATATTTTACAGACCAAAGTTCTGTATAAATGTATAAATCTTAAAAATCAAAATTTATGTTGCTATTTAGTGCTTGTACTATGGTTGGGTATAAGCTATTTTTGAGTTTACACTTTTTGGAAGCACCCTATGATCTTCTGTGCAGACCACACAATCCTCTAAAGTTCTTTTTTGTGAAAAAACAAGACGCCAGCAGTCTCTGCTATGCCTTCTTTGTAAGTTCTTTGATGTTTACATCCTATATTAAGTCCTTCTTGATGTAACCCACAGGAAGTGAGCTTCTACACAGTACCCATTCATGGGTACATCCACAGTATATGCAGTGGATTATATACAGGGCCCATAAAGACACATAATAACCTTGACACAGTAACCTATTTGGAACTTTTTAGGTAACATGGAACTTATAATTTCCTTTTACTTCATTTTCCTATTAAAGGATATATGTAGGCATTTGCTTTTGTAGACTACAAGACTACAAATCACCCCTGTTCTTTAGTCGACATCAGTTTAGACTGCACTCTTTCAAAATTCTCAAAGTTTAGATCAAATTGAAAGTGTAATTACATTAAAGCAATAGAATAGAGACTTTGAACTTATATACAAATGATTGTATGAATATATACGAAATTACCCAAAGTTTTAGTTGCCTTGCTGAATTAGATCCTTGCCTACGTTTAATCTTTTTGATGAGTTATGCATGTGTAAGTGTGGGTTGCCTCACTGTATTCTGGATTCCATTTTGACTTCAAAAACACCCAAACAAAGAAAACAAAGAAAATAGGCTTCTTCAAATTGACTTCAGATGTATGTAAAAAGATGCTTTAAAGAATAAGGCAATGTCTCCCTGCAAAGAACTGGTGAACTGTCCAGACCTTCTGCTCTATTCTTGGCACAAATATGCTCAAAATAACATTGACAAAAATAAAACAATAAATGGAAAAATGTTTTTTGGAGATATACATTATTAAAGTATTTGTCATCAGTTTATCATTAATGCTGTTAATTCACAGTTAGTGCTCATTTATAGGTAACTAGGTCTACCTTGAGCTGGTGGGGGTGTTGATAAGCGTAAAGGAATGCTGAGTTGGGGTACACAACACTTTATGGTAACTATGAAGCCACCTACAATTATGATGCAGTACGCGTTTGGTATTATTTAGAAATAAGAAAACAAGTAAAAAGTATTACAACATTTTTTTAAATAAAGTTAGGTCCACCATTGATGGATTATGCATGGACCATCCATGACCCAAGTTTATCTGGCCAATAGGTGACGGGCAGTAAATGCAAGACCATTCTATATCCAGGATTGTAGGCTTTACATAACCAGCAGTATCCAGATATGCCATGCTGAAGTCTAGCTTAACATGAATACCTTAAAACACACACACACACACACACACACACACACACACACACACACACATGCTCATGTTTCATATACGAACCAATTAATTACACAAAGCTCGAGCGTCTCCACCATCTACTGGTCTGAAAGTCTCCATCAGTATCCAATCAGATCTGACACCAGGTAGACAAAAGTATGTACACCCCCTTTTATTTACACAATAGGAGTGGGGTCCTGTAACTCGTTCACATGCAAATACACCCAACTCCCCCTCCCACACGTGTGCAGTACTGACCTGCACCAGACGGGTTCCTACAGGGAGAAAAGATTTTCTTAAACCTTCCTCCTCATTTAGTCCTCCTGGTACAGTCCTACGACTACTGACTCTACACTGCCCCCCTCCAGCACTGATCTTTATGTACAGTACCAGTGATCAGCCAGCAGAGGTCGTGAGCGCAGCAGTGACGGAGAAACCCTTCGACTCCCAGACTAGCCGATTATCAATCTGTCGGAAAACACGCCAATTCTGATTGGATACTGATCACAGCAAACGTGGGTATAACAGGGCAACGACACGAAGACAGACACGGACGAGCTAGGACTCCTCCCGTCGCCGCTCGCTGGGCGGAGCATGTGTGGGCGTGGCCCTCGCCACATCCTGTCCTTCAGACTCAAGGCTCAGCCCTTCATCCATGTGCTCCAGCTCGCTTTGGTCCAGGAGCTCGAACTCCTCGTCCTCGGGAGGCATGAGCGTGAGGTCCTCGCTCGTCCTGTCGGCCGTCTCCGAGGGCAGGAAGTCAGCCTCGTCGTCGGGCTCCCCAGGGGAGCTAAGAAGGGCCGTGAGTGTGTTGTGGACCACGGCAGAGATGGCGGTGCTGACGATGTGCTCGCTCAGAGTCTCCAAGCTGCGTGGCGCGGCCTGCTCGGCGCCCCCGGTGGCCTGGCCGTTGAAGTGCGTGTTAACGAAGTGTAGCGGCGACGCGAGGTGCTGAAGGAGAAGGCTGGCGGGGCTTTGAGGCTCCTCCTCTTCCTGAGAGCCCAGGGGGAACGGGAAAGGAAGTGGCTCACCACACGGGAACTCCTCTACTGATGGGAATTCTGGGAGATCCTTGGAGAAGCTCTCCTCGGGTTCACTGTGCAAGCTCTGCTGGTCCAAATCTGCTAAATAATAATATATATATATTAGGACTGACTGCAATTAATCGATTATTCGTTGGTCGACCGAAAAAATTACTAGTCAAACAAATTTCATTGGTCGATTAGTCGCAGGAAGAAAAAAAAGCTGCGTTTCATCAAAGGACTTCTGGGACTTTTAATTTGAACGGC
>JAOUQU010420735.1:0-10785 GCA_028566735.1 Ammoglanis amapaensis
CTCACAAAACATGGAGGAGGCCAAAGGTGTCCGGTTTCACTCAATAGCGCTGTTAGAGTTTATCCCGTAAACTTCACAGGTCATTACGAGCCTTCTATTTGATTTATGTAAAAAGAAAATCATAAAGAAGTCGTTAAAAGCCGCAGCACTCTTTCAGGTTCTCTGGACACCGATGACGCTGTTCACATTGCGCCGCTGTTCGCGTTCTATTTCGGGCTTGTGTTTGCGCTGAGTAAGCCGAAGTGCGATGATCCAAACACGGAGTCGAGCGGCTTCGAATTAAACCCAAAAATCAACTTTCTGCCTTTATTCGGACAAAATGGAGTCCAGGACTTTGGATGAAGGTGAAGGAGAGCTGCAGGGCGACGCCGCGGAAACAAACATCACCGACGAAGACGTTGAGGAACTGCACAACAGGTACCAAACTCCGTCCACAGGGTCTCTCTATACACCCGCTGGCGATTTTACATTAAAATATGTGAAGAACGAGTCATTAAGAACTTTGAAATAGATTCTCGCTTATATAGTGAGATGTTTTATTATCTTTACTTAAAACAGCCCGTGTTCTTTTATAACATGGTCATGGTATTCCGTGCATCTTGTTACCGTTTCTGCCCACTTCCACAGGGGCATGGGGGGGGGGGGTTTGGTATTCATTAAGAGGGTCAATCTCATCCTTAGAAATTTTGAATCATTGCACAAGTGGCAGTGCTTGACTTTACTTGACTTGTTTGAGACCCTCTTTTTAGGCTCTTTATGACTTTCACTTAGAATTTTACAAGGTTTTATTTTGGTTGCTCTGTGTCTATGTCTACATTTTGTTATGAAATACATACAACAACAAGGGGTGACCGACACCTTGGTCAGCATAGTGTTTGGCAGATGGCAGAGCTGAGATATTCCATATGGTGTATTAAAAGCACTGGTGTCCTAGTTTATTTTAGCAATACTTTAGCAAACATGGTGCCTTGTTTAAAATATTTACCAGTATTGTAATTTTGATAACTGTTTAATCAAATGTTGTTCGATCATTGGCTGAGTTTGAAGCTTTTACCTGTCCAAGGCATCAGCCCTCTTTTGGTGGATGTGACGGTTAAACTGCCAGGCGATTTTGTTTCATGTAATTGCAAAGCCAGCAGGACTTCTCAGCTTCAGCAGAAGATAATGGAACAACCAACAACACATGTTAACGATGTAAATAAAACCTGTGATAATAAAATCAGTTTAGTTGACGTGATCCAGGCAAAACAAACAACTAACATATTACAACGTACAGTTGGCCGATCAACACGGACCCATCTGACCAAATAGCAAAACACAGTTGTGTAAAAGGTTTACAACCAGAAAGTGACAGCGACAGCAAGAACAGCTAATCAGATCATAGCATAAAATGGCATAGCCTATCGATAAGCTTGTGTCTACATGAAACAGGCTTCAGCTTGATTGGTCATTTCCAGCTCGGACAGGGGACCAAAACTGCCTTTACAATGCTCTTGTGAAAAACTACGTTCAAGTGTATCCACCAAATTCATCATTCCAAAACTGGTTATTGATTTCTACTTAGAGTGTTTACATTGTGAGCAAGTGGATGCATGTATATTCGTTGCTGTTCTTTTAAGAAACATGGCCAATTATACTAGGTGGTTGCTCAGTAAAGATGTTTTGAAAAGCCGTGGTCACTGTGCCCTATCTGTTCATGCTCACAAAGTGTGGTAGATATCCATGAAACGTGATGTTAGCTATATTGATATAGTGAACTATTTCCTTTTTTCCAAAGGTGTAGATGGAAAAGAATTACGGAATCATAAGGGAACAAATGCATACAACTACGTTTATAACAACAAGGAACATAGGAATGCATTGTCTAACAAACATGGCAACTTTTTGAAACCTGATGTAGAGCCGAGTCAGACTGTCAGCCAAGGTAAACACCAGGTTTGAGTAATGCTCATGGAAAGTGGAGATAGTCAAGATAGCAGCTGTTTTGCGGAAGATTTGGTTAGGCTCAGACTGTATTTGCTGTGAAATAAAAATAATAAATCATATGGATAATGACATTTGTTGGTTTTTAGATAGGTAGGTAGATAGGTCGGTCAGTTGGTCCTATCATATCCATGCTTTGTTTCTTATCAATTTTGGTGGTGTTTTGAAAATATGAGAGTAATATCAGATTATCTCATTAAACATTGATGCTTGGTTTTTCATTGAAGCACATGCTGTTGTATTCTAAGGCTTAAATCTGTGCAGTGTACAATGATCAAGGAAGTGCAGCAGCAAGATAAATGATGCGGCCTCAGCCCTTAGGAAACAGTGGCACAGCACAGTTTAGCTGTTTATAATGTGAATGCAGTCAGAATGTGAGTTCTGTGCGAGTGCCTGCATGTATGTGTGCGCACATGTTTTCTCATGCTGCAGAAAGGAAGTGTTATCACAGACTGGACTGGATTCAGACATTGTGGTCGAGTACTACCGGAAGTGTCTAATGGTGCTTCCATCAAGCAGCAATGGAAACTATGTCTCCTGTATCCTGAGCAATACCCACGTTATTGTTTGTGTATTTATTAGGATCGTCAGTGTAGGGGGTGAATTGTATAGGACATGGAAATGTTTAAAGGTCATGTTTTGTTTGTGTATTGTGTTCTGGTAAGTGCTTTAGAGGTGGCAAAAATGCAGTTATGAGTGTACTACTACAGTTCAGTATTTTACAATTAAATGAATGACACGCAAACTTAATACACTTGTCTGTTTTGGTCATTGTTTAGTATCGGAAGCATTCTTTGTTAAATGTGGCCCAATGGCACATCTTTCTCACACTTTCACCTTATTTTGCATTCCAGCATTTTCAGTATCATATCACTGCATTCATATTGTCATGACATGACATGCTTCAGAGTTCATAGGCTGTTATTTGTTTGATTTTTTTGGTTTAGAAACTAACTCCTCGTGCAATTTTGCAAAAATTTCACAAATCCTTTGATTAAAAAAAAAATCTGTGCCAATATATAATTTTCAAGAACCATTCTTAAGAACAACCAACAATCATTCATTGTGGTAAATTATTAAGAATAATCTTCATCTTTTGGTTATTCGTCTTCAGAGAGTCGAAGACTTTATTAAGATGCATTTTTAAGCATTTAAGATAACTACTTTGCGTAAGGCTATTTAAGCTGTTGGTCCATCAGTGGTTCTGCTAGTGTTAGACACATTCGTGTAGAGGAGTGAAATGATTCCTCAGGATATTTTAGTTATTTGATTACAAATGATGGATTGAAGAATTTTTTATGCCTCAAATAATCATTTACTTAGTTGTAAAACTGTTTTGCACGTACTACTTTTAAGGTGGATCAATGCTGGGATGTTTTGCTTGATGAGTGGGATGTGGGAACCTTTCGAACTTAACACCAAGAACAACAAGGATGTGCATACCATAACAGCACATCTTCCGCTGAATAGAGCAGTAGACCTGAGACATGGTCAGATGATTGTAATACTATGTCCCACAGATGGCTAGGTAATTATGACTGAATGTGTGGCTTGTTTATTGTGATGGTAATAAGTATGTTATTAAGGTTAACTTGACTTCTTTATTTAATAATTAAGTACTTAATCTGGGAACAGAGAAGCGATGTGTGTTATTTTTTCCATGCCAATATTGACATAAATCTCTCATAGTAAAGCCATTCATGCAGTTCCTTTTCAAACTCATGTTTTATCTGTTTACTTGATAAATCGAAATAATTTTTTAGTAAATTATTCGATTACTAAATAAATGTTAAAGCTGCAGCTCTACATTCATTTACTAGCCGGTAATTAACTTACTAGCAGCTTAATAAAATGTGCATTCTGAAAGTGGACTGGTTTTGCTTTTATTCATATATTCTGCTTGTTCATATTATTGACGCTTCTGTATTTGTGGTATTAGCCTTATCTTATTAGTATTTATTTCACATTTATTAGTTATGCCGACTCTTTGATGGGATTTCTATTCTGATTTGTTTATTTATTCATATTTTTCTCATATTGTAACTTTGCTTTAAATGCTTTTAATTCTATACCAACAGTCATATACATACCGTACTACCTACATCACAGAATCTCTGGTGGTTTTGTTTTTCTTAAACACTAATTGCTTTGGGGAGGAAATATGTGTGACCTTGAACTCGTTTGTAAACCATATGAAGTCTCTTTGTTTATTTTGGTAGGATCATTTTAGTGCTGTAAGGGTTATTGAGTCCAATTATAAGCCTGATTATGACCTTTAAAGTACTAAATATTTAATAACCTAAATCACTTACTGGTTTCATGCTGATGCATCGCCTGGTCTCTGTAGGATTACTGAGAGCACTCAACTACATGGTGAAAACTGTCGAATTGTGTTTAAAAATATATTTTTAGTGTTGTACTTGTAAATATGAATTAGTAAAAGCATACTTTTGGATGTCTTTTAAGCAATTGATTAAATAATAATAAACTTTTCAAAAATTTTAGCACTAAGTGCAAGTGGTATTTACTTGTTGATTATGTGTGATATGGATCTTGGGATAGTTCAGGCTGTGAAGGATGCATTGGTTGGATTCTTTGTTTCTGCAGAGCAGGAGCATACAAAGGAGCCTCCAAAATGATACACAGCCTTTGTCGCATCCCTTAAACATAAGCTACATGGGAGAGACAGCTACCGGCAGTGGCTAATAAGCTTGCTGTACAGTAGTCTATACCAGCTTTCTCTATGGTGGCCATATGGAAACATAATGCGATGATTAAATTGATTTAGATGATTCAGGACGAGGTTTGCCAATATCCATAAGTGTAGTGAGTCAAACATTGTTGAAAATGTGTGTTTATGTATTCTGATTCATAAACTCTATTCTACCCCTGTCCTACGTTTCTATAACACGAGTTTCCAAACCCTGTATGTTGATTTTATTAACTACAGAATTTTGACTCTTCTGATTCTTCCAAAAGAGCCATGCAAAATATTTTTCGGAACTAAAATCTGACAAAAGTAATTTCTTTTTCTCGGGAATGCTGCCAAAGTGTTTCGTTTGCATTTGTTTCTTTTGACCAGTATCTGAACTGAAAGCAATTTTCATATATATTTCCTTTTTTCTTGCTTTTGTTACAGTGTGTGGCTGTGATCTGGCACAGGGAGGCTTTTTTGTGCGCCAAGGCGACTACATCTGCACCCTGGACTATCAGCGTCTATATGGCACCCGCTGTTTTAGCTGTGAGCAGTTCATCGAGGGAGAGGTGGTGTCAGCCCTGGGCAAGACCTATCACCCACGATGCTTTGTATGTGCTGTCTGCAAGTAAGATCCACATTCACTCAGTTACTGTCAAATCCAAAAGGATTTTATCAAAATGGATTGAGAAAGTGTTTATTGTCTTGTAGTGGATTGGCAGCATCGTCTGTTGTGCCTTACTGTTTATCTTAGGTTCTGGAACTAAATAATTTTGATCAGGGACTGATTGTTCCACTAATTTTTTTTGGTGCAGTGCAGTAACACACCTAAAAACAGGCAACAGTCCATCGTGGGATCTCGGCCATCTGCTGTAAATGTTACTGTACTGTAGCAGCATTTTCCCCAAGCAGTGAATGGATCAGCGCGTATCAAGAAAAAAACACTCCAAAAACACTTCCTTCCTAGTAATTCTTTAAGTTTCAGTAGGTTCTTTATCTTGTTACAAATGTTTATGTTTATAATTAAGTGTATCGATTCCGGTTAATTAATCGAACATGCTTTAAACCTTTATTGTGTGAAATACACGTATAGCAAACGTACAAACAAAAACTACTGTTGCTTACAAACGTTGTTCATTCAAAAATATTTTTTTTCGAAACGATCTCCAGCACAACGTTTGCGTTCAGTGCGTTCATCACATTTTGCTGTTCAGCCTGATCTCTCTTTCTACCTTGTTATGTGCTCACACATCACTTATTCACTCAGCCCTGGCTGGTATTCATGTTACACACAATTGAAATGGACATGCACAATATGGCTACATCTGATAGTGAATCACAAACTCAAACAGTACATAATACATTTACGGCAGTGCACACTTCTCTGCATGTAAAGCAGTAAGCTCTTTCAGGATGTAAGTGTGCAGTACAGACACAAACATGCACTTAATCCATCCATCTTACCAGCATCATGTGCTGAATGATCTCACAATTCTACTGTTGGTGTTTCACTTTTTATTATTGTTTTATTACGATCAATATGCTGGTCTTTTTCTTGACACTACACATATCGTTAATCAAGGTTATATATAATCAGAAGTTTTTTTTTCTTTTGCTCCAAACACTTTTGCAGTTCCAGTTAAATTATTGTACCATAGTTTGCTGAGTCTGCATGCACAAAAATACCATTACATAGGTCTATAACACTTATTTATGCCTGATACTAATGCAAATTAAGTATCTGCCGATATGTACACCAATCAGATACTGTTGTCTATCCTCTTAAACAACTAAGCAGTAATTGATGACAGTTTGTTTACCTAATGTTTTCTTTGTAATGATGTGCATGTGGCATGGAACTTAAAAGAAAACCTACCCCACCATCTTGTTTTCTATATTACACTGTACAGGAACAATCATACCAGCACACTTATGCCATTGATCCGAACATTTTGTTCCCTCCCCACTCAGTGAACAATACTGTTCTTAATTTGAATCATTACCTTTTTTCATCATTACCTTTTTAACTTCAGCTTTAGCCCTAATTAGGAGTTGACCTTGTCTTATCTTTCTCTCTCTCTCTCTCTCTCTCTCTCTCTCTCTCTCTCTCTCTCTCTCTCTCTCTCTCTGTGTGTGTGTGTGTGTGTGTGTGTGTGTGTTTGGCAGACAGCCATTTCCTGCTGGCGACCATGTGACATTTAATGGAAAGGAGTGTGTGTGTCAGAACTGCACCCAGCCTGTGCCTGCCAACACCTCAGCACCTTCTCAGGCTGTCCACAGTGAGAGACTCGTTTCTTCTTACCAATGTTTTTACCCACACACTGACAATTTCTTTTTTTTCCCCTCAAGTCTGATCTTGTTTATTTTACTCACTGCCTGCTGCTTCACATCAATAACAATCAAGAAATGAAGAAATCTCTGTGTGTTAAAAGTTTTTGTTTTCTCTCTCTGACTGTGTCTTTGCAGATTGTTGTGGCTGTGGTAAGGAGTTTAAGAATGAACAGTCATTGGTGGCACTAGACAAGCACTGGCATCTGGGCTGCTTTAAGTGCAAAGTGTGCAATAAAGTGCTCAATGCAGAGTACATCAGCAAGTCAGTACCTTACTACCAATCTTCACAATAATGCAACATTGGATACGATTTTGTCATATTTTTCATTATTAGATCTTATACATTCACATACACATAAGAAGTGTTTGCCCCCTTCCTGATTTTTTATTCATTTACCATAGTGGAACACGTCATTTTCCAGCCCCTTTAGGTGGAGCGGGGTAATTAGAGAACAGGGCTTCTGATCGGAAGGTTGCCAGTTTGATTCAGAGAATCGAAAAATCACGACTTGAGCGACGCACCGCTTCCCTAAAGTGCCCTCTGTGTGCCGTGGCTAGGGCTGCCCACGGCGTCAAGCATGCATGATCACTGCTGCCCTCTAGTGGGTGTAAATGTGTGTTTTACTGCGCGGACTGGGTTCAATCTGGACGTATCATTCCTATTTTCTAAAATCAGAGAATCTTGTTTTGTATTTATTGTACAGTTGTTTACTTGCACTGTGTTTTGTTTATTTGTTGCGCGGTGGTCCTGTAAGAACGTTCTATCGTTTTATACTTATATTATTTATACAGTAATTAAACAAAAAATTATAAATCTTATATAATTCTTATAAACTAACATCTGAGACTTAAATGTCAGGTTTACCTTTGGGTCCCAGGAGTCCTGGATCTCCTTTCTCCCCATTTTGACCATCGAGTCCTTTGGCACCAGTGAGGCCTTGTGGACCCTGGATGCCATTATCTCCCGGTAAACCTGATAAAACAAACAGTTAAAAAATAACGGTTTTATTTTCCAAACAATGACTACAAACAATTCCATACGTACGTCTGGAACTTCACGGTGGTCACAACCGCTGCCCGTAACCATCGGTTACTCAGATTGTTTACAGTCATAATTGTAACTCACCTTGGATGAAAATGTCTGTTTAATGTAAAGTGTGTGTGTGTGTTCTTAAAGTACTAGACAAAAGACAGTGAGAGCTTCATACTTATATTTACAACACAGTTGTGCGAGGGTGTACACTTAGGGTCAAAGGTTTACACGTTTTTATTTTATGACATCCTGGGGATTTGATAGTTTCGCAACTGTTCTTTGGCTTGACTGAAATAAGTCAAACCCTGTGATCATTATACAAAGTCAGAGGTCTTGCGGGTTCTAGAAAGATCTGTGCAGGTCCTAAAGTGATCTGTACAGCAAGCAAATCAAATCAGATCACTTTTATTGTCACGGAAAAGTGACTCAAAGTCTCGGGTGCATCATCCCTCACAGTTTCATCCCTCTCAAGGCAGGCGTTGCAGATTTGCAACAGCTAATAATATCTGATTTTACCTGTTACTAAAACTTAATTTGAGCCTGAGAGGGTTAAACATATAGTAAATGCAAAAAGAACCCAACAATGACTTAAATAAAAGAAAGAAAAAAAAAACATGATACACATATGAAACTATAAATGTGCAGATCAATAAATAAATCAGCTCTAATATTAAATTATTAATGTACAGTCCAGTAATTCCTAATGTGCAAGCATGTGCAGTCTGTATAATTGCTCATAAAAAGCAGGATTCATCCCATTTAGGTGCAGAATAAATTGCCGTGTAGGGGTGTGATTAATTATTACTGATCAGATTTAACTTTTAATAAACCCTTAGTCAAAGATTTAAAAATTTCGGCACTCTCAATCAGTTCGGTCGGGTTGCAGAAGCATCACTGTAGTGTAAAAGTATCGGCTGCAGATCAGCGACTTTTCAACGCCATAAGATGTATTTTATGTCTCTAAGCCCAATAGGATATAAAACCGTAGACACCATCGTGTTCCAGCAGGAAAGGCTCCAAATAATAAATTAAAATAATCTAGTTTTGTTATTATTGTTTACCTCTAGATCCGGACATGCCAGGAAATCCAGCAGGTCCCATCGGTCCAAAGTCTCCCTTTTCTCCTTTTGGTCCTGCTGGACCTTTAAAAAAACACGAATCCTTAATAATTTATTAATAAAACCATTATGTAGATAAGTGGCGAACAAACAACGATTGGCTTGTTATTTATAGAAGGGCGGGACTAATCCGGATAGGGTTTTTCTCTCTCTCTCTTTCGGAACTATTACTATTCTGACCTCTGCTGGCCGATTGATGGTACCTGCATCAAAGTGTGTCTCTCCATACACAGCGCTGATTTGTATGCACACGTTTCATCGAGCAGGTGGAAAAATGTAAGTGGCCTGGTAATCATGCGTCAGAGAGGGTGTATGAGTAGCTTTATTCTCCTCAGCTACAGAGGGGGTCGACATCGGTGAAGGGAAGCACGATACGATTGGCGAGGGCTGGTTTAGTTGTTACGGTACAGGACTAGAAACCAGAAGGTCGCTGGTTGAAGCTTCACTACCACAAATGTTGCCACAGATGGGTCCTTGATGGATCCCTGTTATTTGCAAGTCTTTTCGGATAAAGGCTTGTTAACGCATAGCATGTAAATGAAACTGGATGTGGGAGAAATCGGGAGAGAGTTCAAAATAAACATTTTATGAAGCAACGGAATTTGTTGACATATTTAACCAGATCGGTGGATGGATGGATAATCAAATGGCTCAATAACCGGAGTGATAAAAGAATAAAATGACTGAAGAATGTATAAGCTGATGGGTCAGTGAATACATACAAAAGAGAGAGAGAGGGAGAGATAAAGAAAGTGAGAGAGAGAGAGAGATCTCTCCAGGGTCCAGTTGTTCTGACCGTCCCTTGGCCTCGACTGACCAGTTCTCGTCAGCCCTGGCAACTATAATCACATTTACTCAACAACTCAGGCACACGAGAGACGGGAACGTTTACGATCCCCTCATGGAGAGTCCGAAACTTCTGCTCTCCAGATGCACCCCATCGGCATCCGACCGAGTCATGTGATATTCATCCTGCGCCCGCACCCAAGCTCTTCCACACACCCGGTTCATACATTCAGAGCTGTTATGAGAAACTGATGATATGTTGTATGATGGGGATTGGAGTCTCTGCAGAGGTTTGAGGTTCGAGGTGTTCTGGGGTTTTGGCTTCGGTCTTGTTCTTTAGCCTGAAGTCATTAATCAATTATACAAGACCAAATGTACATCACAATCAGACTCCGCTTAACATCTGTAGGCTACGGATATCTTTCACCTTTGATCTTTAGGCAGTTTCGTGATTTGGTTTTAATGACTGAGGAGAGATTTGAGAAGCACGGACGTGTCAGTAAAACCTGTCAGCCGGAATCTTGGTCTCGGCAGATCTGATAACACCAGCATCTGGGCTTTTACTGCCAACAGTGACAGTTTGACCTACATGAAGAACATATTAACTTACAGACAAAATTTGCTAAATTCTAGATGCAAAACTACAGATTAATTTTTTTGTTAATATTGGTTTGGTTTTGCTAGTTTTATTGTCTAGTGCAGGGGTCAACAACCTTTTTGAAACTGAGAGCTACTTTTTGGGTACCAACTAATGTGAAGAGTTTCCAGTTTGATACACACTTGTGACATCACACATTTATAACCTTTAATAACATGTTACTATTAATAATGAATGATAT
>JAOUQU010420755.1:0-10784 GCA_028566735.1 Ammoglanis amapaensis
CCCCCGCCCACCACCACCACCACCGCCGTCCTGCTGAGACAGTCAATCGCGTACCGGCCACGGCACCCAGGTTGATAACCGTACATCTTCTTCAATTCTTTACATCTAATAAACTAACAGCAATAACAAAATCCAACCCGTACAGAGGGACGATATTACTGGTCAATTTTACCCTCATCATTCTGTCATTGAGCCCCTGTTGCTCTGCCGTCTAGGAAATGTATCGCCGAACGTCAAGAGACTCAATCGGTAGCCAAGACGTCTAAAATCGAACCACTAGACGAGGTCTGTAACAAGTCCAATCAGGTTTGGAGCACTTGCGGCAATGTAGGCACGAGTGGCCTTTCATATAGGAAACAAAGACACTTCGAGATGATGAAATGTCTGATCTGATCAAGTTCAGATCCAATCCGAGCCGTTTTAACCCCAAAGCTCGTCGTGCTTTAAATCCAACCCAAGTCTATTATTCTCTGTTTTTTTTAGAAGATCTTGGCTAACGATGGTTAACTAGTAAACTGCTAAACACATTCATGCCTGACAGTAAATGTACAAATGACCCGATTTCGTTATCAGTTTAAAATCTTTAAGCAGTAGTCACGATTTCGGCCGTCACACTTCATTTTATTTCGATTCACTGCTTAATTTGTTTAGTAGCTGAGCCATGTTGCTGGTATTGATTGACACTTGAGGATCAAGTATTGGAAAGGGAAAATGTGTTGCCAATCGACCACCTCCCCATGCAGCTGAGCCCTGGTCCTCCACTCCCATCGACCATCGTACTCCCCCCCCCCTCCTGCAAACACCAACCAATCAGGTATCCGTTTATGCACTCGAAGGGATAAAAGTGTAGCTAAGGTCGTGTAAGCCCTTTGAAATCTCCCAGGTACCCGTCATTATCTTCTGTAGCTAAATTGCCTAGGCAGCATTTACGCAGCTAAACTCGACGGGAACTCCCAACAAGCACAAGGTCAAACGTGGTGGATTAAATTATTGGTGCTGCTGCTGTCAACATATCTGAGGCATGGACAAAATGTATAACAGTATCGCTATTAATAATGCATAAGGATAACGCGGGGAACGCTTTGCCCACTCTAATAATAAATAATTCATGGCCGCACTGCCATGGACTGTGTGTCTGTGTGTCTGTGTGTGTGTGTGGTTAACCAGGTCTTAGAGATGCATAAGTTCAAAACAACACCAAAAACCTCGGCATGATGGTCGATTTTCCAACAAGAACAACCAAAGCCGTTTCATAAACGTTCAAACAGCGCCAAGCAACTGCGAATCCTTAACGGTGAGATGATCTTTGTTCCATTCACGGCATCGCCGAGAAACACTACATGATAGCTTATTACAGTAATGCTAACGCCTGGAGATCCAGGTTTGGAATCATAAGCTTTGGTAGGTGAAGTCGATACTCTTAAAGGCCGCCTCAAGTCCAGAGAGAATTAGGCAGGTTGCGTTTGGATGAACATGAGTCAAAAATGGACCAAACCATCCAGCGAAGCTCAGTCCACGTATCTGAGCAATCATAGAGAAACAGCTAAAGATGTTCCGTTAATTCTTACACAGATTTTTACGCAGAGTCACTTGGGACTTCGTTTCAATACCGGTGACTGAAGATTCGTTGCAATCAGGTTGTGGGTGGCGTTGAGTACGGTGAGAACTCCATCCAGTGAGAACGCCCAGAGTCGCTTCTATTAAGCGCACAGACGCTAGAAGCATCCGTGATTTCCACCGGCCTCTCAACTGAATTTGTCAACCCAACATTTAAACCGTGATGTAGTTCCCTCGATGGTTTAACCTCCTGCTCTGCTCGATCTAGACCTCGAGCGAACCTTTAAGCTCGATCGCGCTTGTAGGTTAACGCCATGAAGAACAAACGGGGGGAGGTGGGTCGGTGATCAGGCATCGGCGATCAGAGCGCTAATTAAATTAAGCGTGCGCAAGCCCGCGACAGCATTGAAGTAATGGTGTTCGAACCGTAGAGACATAAATGAAAGGTCACCCTCCCGTCCCTCCTCACACGCTGCTGCTCTGTAATCATTGCTATCAGACGGAGAGAAAACACAGAAGACCATATCAAGAGCGATCGAGGCCGATCCTCACCCGAAGAAACGATGGCTGAGAGTCCAACCGTAACCCGAACCTAAAAAGTCTTGAAATTGAGCATCCTGCTCTCCGGCCTTCTCCCTGCACAGACGTCTTTCGTAAGTAGAGACGATTCTGGCCGGCTCGAGACGAGACAATGGCGTCACTTTGCCACCGCGCCGCCGCTTGCGTTTTCGACAGTTTCTGTCATTATGGGACAGCGTAGCCTAGTAGGTAGAGCGTTGGGCTGTGAACCCAAAGATTGGGGGTTCAAATCCAGGCTCTGCTACTGTTGGGTCCTTGAGCGAGACCCTTAACCATTCGATATTGAACACACGGATGCTTTTAAATGATGAATCATAAACAAAACATCGCCAACGTCACGTGTACACGCTTGGTTGTTTTGACCGGCTCACTCTTGTAGTCGGCGTTGGTACTTCTAGCGGCCCTTGTGGCGTTTTAACCTTGCCGTTTCTTGGAGGTGGACATCAGGTGGCGCACAACGACCACAGTTTGACAGAGAATTATCAATGTGCCTTAAGTTAAGACGGTTTAAAGTATCTTTTCGAGAACATACGATGGACCCCTTGTCTCTTCGAACCGTCTCTTTAATCGAAGACTTCTCATTGGTCTGGGCTTGGTCCGTCTCTCTCCAGCGTCTGGCTATCGGCTCGATTTGTACCCAATAACGTGGGACTGTTCAGGCGTAACGCGGCGACCGTTCGAGTCCCTGGATGGAAAGCTCTATCGGGGCAGATGAAAGAGATTATTTTCTTTTCATTATGGAGTCTATAGAGTCTTTATAGAGCGGAGTGGATTGGGCCTCAGCGCGAGCCAATTTCAGGGGACCGCGTCAGGGTTCGACGTCAGACCAGCACGACCTTAAAGATTTATTTATTTATTTATTACCTCAGGAACTTGTGCGAGGTTCGAGCGATCGGGTCAGTCGCAGCATAGAGTCCAGGAGCCGGAGTCCATCTGAGGAACAAGTCCAATCTGTGTGTTTATTCCAGCTCAGCTTTGTTTGGAGTGTTCACTCACCGATATTAAGGTGCTGCATGCACCAGTGATCAGAAGGTTGCCGGATCAAGTTCCAGCATGCCCAGAGTGAATGCTTATAATAATTAAACATGTGAGAATAATTTATGCACGCTTTTGATGGCTATAATGCGTTCCCTTGTGGTCTCCTTTGGTACTTTTTTGGCGGTCTACGTCGGAGAAAAAAGACCATTGATTTGATGCAGAAGTATAAATCTTTACTATAATAAAAATATAAGTCTTTACTCTCAAGTTCAAGCCTCTACATCAAAGTATTCATGTATTATTATTAATATTAATATTAGTAGTAAATGGTAATAGTAGTATTTTCCCCATTGTTATTTATTTGTCTTAATTCTTATTCAATGTTCAGAAATTCAAATCCAATTCCTTCCGACTACGTTTCTCATGCCAGTCGTTCTCCAAACATTAAATTATTGATTTATTTTTTTAAACAATAAATGTTCAAGACTGGACTGACTTGGATTAAGCCGAGGTGACGACGTAGGCGTCCTCGCTGTCAGACATCTCGGTCAAATTTTACACCGCTTCAAGTGTGGAAATCGAACCAGAACTAAGTGCCTCTCTGCAGTCACGCTGAATTCACTTACTGACGGACTCCGTGAGGGTCGAGCGAGCATCGGCGCTTCTGACATTTTAAACACCGCCCGGCTCCAGCGGCGGCCGGACCTCGCGGCCCCCACGAGTCCATTACTGGAGGCCTCGGCGGCCTCCAAAAGACAGAGAGCATTTGTAACGCAGTGCTTACGATACGGTGACAGTAGACCGAGCAATTTAGGGTGAAGGGGCTCGTCTGAGGGGGGCCAACGCTGCCCCCTATGACAGCTCTTACCCATTATGCCATGCGTCTCCGGGTTTTCCTGGACATAAAATGCACAAAAAAGTCTTGTGATGAATCAATAATCACTTCAAACAGTAGTGGGCGCTGTTGCTATTCTCCAAGTTGCCAAATCAGGCGACGGTGCTACTTCACAATGTCTGTTTCCGCCGTACCGTATCTGACCCCCGTCATTACGTTCTGAACTCCCACGTCCACGCAAGCTGGGATACGCAAATGAAGAATCTTGTTGTAGATGTTTATCTAACGGGTCCTTCTGTTACATCACAATGTGTAACGTTACTATAATATTCAACACACAATATTCCAAATAACGATTTAATACACAGGGCTCAGGTTTTCTTGTGGAGATTTAAGGATTGTGTCCGAGGCCGGTGCGTCCTGGTCATCACAAAACTAATTTCCGCCACCATTCCGCTGGCATGTCTGCTTTGCATCCGGCCGTCGACATTAGCATCCTCACCTGCTGATAAAAACACGCCGTTACCTGTTTAGTGCTCATGTAATTCGATCAGCTGATCAGCCGCGTACGATTCCGGATTCCTTTTTTCATTTATTTCTTTATTTATTTTTAGCCGGCCGTCGGCGGTGCTGGTTGCCATGCGACCGGATTTAAGCCCGCGTGCGAGTTATCGCTCTGTCAGCAGACTAGCCGGAGATAAGGAAGGTTCTTCTTCTTCTTCTTCTTGCATGTGAATAAAGCCACACACAGACTATGGGTTTGCTATCAATCACGGTGGATACACTCACGTGTACACACCCCGGTCTCATTATCAACAAATAAAAAAACAAACATTAAGAAGCTCTCGACTCAGCTGATACCGTAGATCTGGTTACTATGACGGCAAGGATTTTATTTATGTATTTATCGATTTATCTTGTTTACATTTTCATTTTTAGCAGTTACAATAAAATGCTGTAATATTAACCACAGTTATCATGCATGCTTGTTTTTGGATTGTGGGAGGAACCCCACACAGGCACGTATAGAATATGGAGCCCCTGGTCTTCTTTCCTGTGAGGCGACAGTGCCGAACCATTGACGGCAACTTGGTGGTAGTGGTGGTGGTGGTGGTTGGGCTTGAACCGACGGACTTCTGATCTCTGGACCAGTACTTTAACCACTAAACCATCACAGTCCCATTTCATCCTGCCAGATCTTCTTCCAATGAAGCTCCTCAACTCAACACCAGGATTATTAAATGATTGAAAATGGAGTCGATATTTTAAATCAGCAACTCATGGACCAGATCCGTAATCAATCAGACCAGAGCGACTTTGTTTAATGGATTCGAAATGGTCGAGGTTCCACTGTCGTTAGACAGTTGTTATGTTCCTTCTATGTTGCTTCAAGGAATTTGGACCTCTGATTGGACCAAAATGTAGCCGAATGGTCTGAAGGATGAAGCTTTGGGCTGTAGTGGATGTGCTTCCAGCATCGAAGGGATTCGAATGTTCTTAATCCAGCCACTTTGATAAAACAAAACAAAGAGTTGAGCGCTAACTCTAACCCTATTAGCGAAGGCCGCGTGTGTTAGCATGTATTATTAATTGAGACTGAGAGGCAGGCAGTCTACTACAGTGACTATTGATTTCGGATCGCCGTGTTGCAGAGTCGAGAAACTCGAGCTGTGCGGATGTGTACGGCCACTGGGAATTCTAATGGTGCTGCTCGGCTGGGGAAAGTTGAGAGGCCAGCCCGTGCCAACACGCACCGTGTATCGTGGACGCCGGGTCTTACGATCGGCTTTGGTTCAACTGTAGTTCGGGACCGTCGACCAGAAGATTGGGGACTCTGTTAGGTAGCTAGACAGCCACTGTCGGGTCCTAGAGCAAGATGTATAACCACCTTTTGGTCCAGGGTGCGCTGTACGATATCTGATCTCGTCATCGACCCCCAACGTCCATCCAAGTTATATACTATTAGGTAAAGCTTTGAGCTATCTACCGGACAATTGCAGGTTCTTCTAAGCTAGACAGCCATTGTTGGGTCCCTGTGCAAGACCCTTGACCCTGTCTGCTCCAGGGGTACCGTACGGGTGCGTCCAGAGACGACAGGCATTTCGTTTTACTGTACATCTGGATAAGTGTAATGAAACATAATGACGTGAATGAATCTCATCATCTAGCCACGTGTTTGGTCTGTGGGATAAATCAGCCAGGAGATGAACATTATATCCTCAAAGGCGACGGTCGAGGCAAATTTGAGTGAGGTTTTCACGGTCCGCCGTGGTCCTCAATTATCCCCGTCATTCAATAATTCCTTCATTCCTTTATGTACATTCATAAACCCCAGATACCTTCGTATGAACAGTGAATCTATCAGACATGCAGGTGGTGCCGTGTGAGTCCCGGTCGGATGCTTTTCAATCCAGAAAATTCCAGATTTGCTAGATTGGGTTAGGATTGGGTGACTAGGCAGGCCATTCCATCATGGACTCCGGGTGCCGGTTCAATTCCCGAAATGTTTTGGACAGATGTGACAGAGTTGAGGTGTGTGTGGGGTCGCCGAACATCAAAACTAGAAAATACAAACGGTACAAAGGGATTCAAACTGGTATCTTTTTTTATTTCTTTTATTTGTATTCGAATTTTTCGTGGCTGAGGGACATTTTTTCAAGAACTCACTTTTGTTGGCATCACTGACTCGTTGTTTTCCGGAACTTATTCACAAGAAGTTTCCACGTCTGTGAACAAAACCAAGTGAAAAACGATTCTTGTATGTTTTATCGTAACATTCCTGTAGAGCGGCGGTGATTTCCCCGTGAGCACACCAGAAGATTTAGATTTAGAATACTAGAGAATGCACTAGGGGGCAGCAGTGTCCACACAGGAACAGTGCAGTGGGCAGCTCTAGTCACGACACCCTGGGAGCAGTTAGGGACTCGGTACCTGGCTTAAAGGCAACTTCCGTTGTGACCTCGTCGACTCTCAGGATCCTGATTGAACCGACGACCTTCCGATCGAACGTCAAGCCCATGGCTGCTCACGGGAGACAAGTCTCGCCCCCGACTCCCGAAAGAAACGTCTCGTGCTCGTCTCCGCTTCCATCCATCATCCCATTAACACGTTGCTCCCGCTTCCGTCTCCGTTCCTCCTGCTGCTCTCACCCCTCTTTTCTTTGGAGACCTCATCTCGACCCTGCCTTAATGGAAGATTATCGACCTGTTCTTTAATCTACCCTGAAGTCTTGTAGCTTCGGGACGATGAAGCGGAGGCTTGCTTCACGTACGCTGATCGTTAGTGATGTAAGAACGCACCGACAGACAGTTAATTATAAAAGCAGAAAATCCACGACTCGTATCGATTACCGAAATGTCAAACGAATGGATCTCGGCTTTTCCCAACACCAGCAACTCGGTGGATGGACTTGAACCGAAGAGCTTCTGATCTGTTGCTTAGTACCTTAACCAACCAAGTCAGGATTAGAACCCGGGACCTCTCTTACTCTGGTAAGGCAACGCTGGTACTCACCTAGCAACTCGCCTAGTCGTCATCGAAAGTGTCATTTAGCGACGATTCTGGCTTTGATGATCGAACAGTTTTCTGATCGCCGTGGGGACTTGTTAGCATTGGCTAGCGTGAAACATACTGAAATGATACAAATAAAAAAAAATAATCCTAAATCTGGCAACCCTGTAGCAATGTCAACCAGGCAAAATCCGTGCTAGTTTCTTTGTAATCGAGGTTAGTGTCTCTCGCCGACACCTGCCGTAAAACGTGCTAGCGCTCGCGTTATCCGATTCGCTTTTACATCAGTCTATTACAAATGCAAACACATTAGCATTAAAACAATGTTCTCTGTTAGCCTCGTAGCATTTTATCGGCTTAGTTTTGAGCGCCTTTTTATTCCTTCCGTGCATGCTCGTTATTCTGTATCTACGAAATGCAGACGCTAAATAATAATAAAAGAAAAACCACAGCCGGGAAAGCGAGAACCCCGAACGCCAAGTGACAATCATGATTACAAACACAGCTGCATGCGCCACATCTGGATGGTGACGCTGGCGGATGGTAATGGATGGTTTCTAACGGGCCTGGTTTCGGGCAGGACAACGCAGCCTCAGCCTTACGGAACACCTTTTACTTAGGGCCTTCTTGTCCCATGATGACCTTCTTTACTGACCTACCCTTTCCGCTACCACCACTTTCTATAGACACCCTGGGCCACCAGAGTTCTTACGTTGCATTGTTAGTTGTTCCTCGGCAGATGGGTGGAGAATTGTGTGTGCCTTGGGCAATAAAGGGCGCCCAGCTAATCTGGTAGAATAGTAAAGATTCCGAGCCGGTTTAGACCAGATATGAAAGGGCCATGCTCAGGGGCCACAGCTATAAAAGAGATAAGAGGGCAACGCACAGATATCATAAATGGCACATCCAAAAAACCTATATTGTTTATGCTCTGGACATGCCACCATTAAATCTTTCGCATGATTGGATGCGTTTGAGCAGCCAGATCGTTTTGGCGACTGATGTCGAGTGCGGCACCATTAAAGTCCAGGGGTCTGATGAGCAGCGTCAATACATTTCATCCATCCCTGGCGACAGGGGTTAAATACACGCCGCTACTAAAGATCTTAATCTACGTACCGTAAATGCTTCAGTTTATAAACGGCGCCACCTGTTATGTCCTCCGCCCGCTATCATCAACAGAGAGGAGATTGGTTCCACCTGCTGCACCACGTTCTTCCCTTTCTGCCCCACAGGGGGCCGTATTTCAACTGTGGGGTCGTTTAAAAGCCCCATCCTGAACCAGAAGGGTCTAACTGCAATGTTATCAACCTGTTCTTGTTTTTGCGTGTACGTATATTAGCATTTGTTTCTAATTTAGCCTAGCAAATTCGTCTCTCTGTGGCGTTAGAAAAGAACCCGCTCCCTGCCCCGGATCTTTTGCTCTTGTTTACGAATTTGCACGAGGCTAGGCGCTAGTTTGTAGGCATTCGATTAATTTGTTGGCTCGATTAGCTTAGCCAGTCAGAGTTAATTAGCGTCTCTTAATTCTCAATCCTAGTCCCAGACACGTTATGACGAGTGAGTGACCTTCAGTTTCCGGGTTGAATTTATTACGATGTGCACTTTTGGTCAGATAAGTCGTCCACGCCGCCGCCGCTGCCGCCGCCTCTCGAAATTCCGCCTTGTTCCGATTAGCTCGACAATTAGCTGGCAGCGATAACGCTGGAATGGCTGCGGGTCCGGCTCGCTACTCACGCTGAGCGATATCTAACCTTGACACTCGGGCGGCGGGCATCACAGGGTTGTTTCAGCTCTTTCTGCTCCTGCCCGACATACTCAGAATAAAAATCAACCGCCGGCTCGCCTTAAGCATTTTAAAATGTTTTATAATGAAAAAATAAAACGTTTAAATCCCGTTTGTTTAAGCGCTTGGAGGAGAGTGATGCCACGCATCTGGAGATTACGGGCCGTTTACGGTGACGTTCGTGGTATAATGAGCAGATAACGCTTTAATGGCCTGCCTGATTGAAGTTGCCGGGGCTAATGCAAACACAATGCTAATCTTAAAGTACGCGCACCGTAGAACAGGATACATCTGCATGACGTTTCACATTTAGACGACGCTTTTAATAGCTTTGTCTAAACACAAGACTCGGCAGTCGGCAGCTGCTTCAGCTTGAGACGGGTCTAACATCATAAACCTCCGGGTCAGAACATCCCAACCTCGGAGTAGAAGGACCTGTCCATATTACCGACACGTTTCGACGTCTACATACTTTTGGCTATGCTCTTAAGTTTTCCAGAGACCCGATTCCCCGACCCTTGGCGTATTCTTACGGATTTAAGGAGGCACCGACAATCCCCAGCTGGACCAGGATGAGCCGTTAAGGGAAAAAAGAGCCTCAGTGTCGTACATAATTTACAACCCGTGCGATCTGCTAATGTACTCGGAGCCAAATGATGGGGCAGCCCGGGGCGGCCCGGGGCCGGCCGACTTCACCGCGGGTCACACGGGCCTGTTGTGTGTACTGTTCCCCTTCAGCTCCCAAAAACTGGGATTTAAACATATTTAAGATTTATGGAATAATTAACGTGTGTTTATAACAAAAAAAGAGCATTTAGGCTGTAAAAGAGTCTGAAATGATGGATATTATTTCTTATTATGTGCACTTGTACGTTCAGAAGCAGTTAGCAGGGTTAGTAATAATGATAATAATAATAATAAGTTTATTAAGCACCCCGGCTGAGCTCCGGAAGTGAACACGGACTCAGAAGAGCAAGAAACGAGATAAAATCAGGAATAAACAAGCAGAGTCGTATTTGCCAGTGTTTATAACGTCTAAATTGGATTAAATCCGCCGCTCGCGGAGGCGATTAATCAAATCAGCTGCAGGAGAGAGCGAACGGCGCTTTGTTTCACCCCACACAACATCCGAGTCATTCATCGAACAGCCTCCGGAGGAAAATACACGCGGCGGGAAACGCGACTGGGATGGGGTTCAAACTGGGCCGAAAGAAAAAAGGGTCCAGGGTTCGATTCCAAGGTGGAGCGGCTGCTTCATGGCTGGATGTTGCTCAGAATAAACAGTCAGACTTCGGTAAAAAAAATCCTGATCCATGTTTTTATTTTACCCCCCCCACACACACACACACCCTTCCCCCTCCGGATTGACACCAAGGTCATATTTTTGGCGGTTCGAATCGAGACCCCCTGGAGCGTCTCGTGATGCATTTCAGGAGAGACTTGGGTTACTATAGCGCCTCCTCCAGTTACATCATATCTTTGTGTGCAGAACCTTTTCTTTTTTAGGGGGGCGGAGGGGAGGGGAGGGGGGGACTGGGG
>JAOUQU010420774.1:0-10783 GCA_028566735.1 Ammoglanis amapaensis
ATAGGGGTAGCAAGAAAGTCCCGGGTACAATCCCAGACTGGGGTGGCCAAATGTAGTCTAATTGAACCAAAGGAACAGGCGTAGTAATCCAAAGACCACTGGTTTAAGACCCACCAATGCTAGGTTGTCATCGTTGGGCCCTTGAGAGAGGTCCTTAAGAGAGGCCCTCACTTGCTCAGACTGTGTGAATCGCCTGATGCTGAAAATATAAATCTGAATGCTCCAAATTTTCCTCCCACAACCAAAAACAAGTAAGAATTGGAGAAACAATAATAACGTTGTTTCTCGTATATTAACGACGGTGTTGTTATATAAAGTTGATATAAACTGGTGTACAAATAAAAAAACCTAAACGTTATCTATCAAGAATGTGACCAAAGTGTCCAACACAACGTTAATCCGAATAAACAAACCGAACAATCTACACCGCTACTATAAATAGGTTCTATTTTGGGTGCTTCTAATCTGAACACTGTGTCTTTAATCATCTTGTATTGTTGCCCCTTTGCCCCAGTTCTCAAGCACTAAGTTTAGCACAGTGACCCCACCTTAAAGGCATCAGATTTCCCAGTACAGCTTCCTGCCCCACGTGCTGGGCTGGACACGGAGTCTAACGGAAGTGTGCTGTACATCAATCTGACTGACTATTATGGATAAAGTGAATGACACTGTTTTTTTTCTCTTCATCATAACACCTCTTAGCCAGTGGGATATAGCAAATATCTCCCTGGTCTGGTAGTTAGAGAACTGGACTTGTGATCGGAAGGTTGCCGGTTCGAATCGGAGACTCGACAGGTCACGACTGAAGTGCCTTTGAACGATGTACCGAACCCTGAACTGCTCCCTGGGCTGCCTGTCCTCGACTAGACATATGTGCTCAAAGCTGCCCTCTGGTGGCTCACCTTGGGCTTTCTGTGTGAAGTTTGTTCGTACGTATGTTCTGCTCATGTCTGATTGGATTTATGCCATGCGCTCCGGTTTCCTCATACAGTCCAATAACATGCAGGCAAGACATTGAAGATCATGAGTATATGTATCATGAGTGACCATGAAGTGTAAAAACATGATAAAAGCTCGATAAATAAATACAAACAATTGTAATCACTAATAGGGTTTATGCACATGTGTGGTCATGCAGTGGTCATGTAGTGGTCATGCAGTGGTCATGCAGTGGTCATGTAGTGGTCATGCACGGCCTGACGATAAACTTAGCTTGACGTGTACCGAACAGGCTTCAACATCTGAAGACTCTAGACGACCTCTTTGTGAACGACTTTGTGAAGCTGCTGAATTGTGAGCAGTCACTGTGAACTACATAGTGAGGATTGATTTGCCAGACTGTCCTTCTGAGTGAACGAGGTTCTGAAGGCACCCTTGAGGGCTGCTGTGGTATTTCTTTTTTTTAATACTATAAGTACTTCTAACTGAAGCCTAAAATGTACATTTACAGTTACATCATAACTGTAAACATTCAGCAGAGGCCGAGTGTCCGTGTGTCCAGTTCTTACCACATTTTCATCCTGACCTTGTCAATTAATGAACATTTAGCAGGTTTAAAAAGGGTCTGGAACTTTATCCTGTTCTGGAAAAGGTGGTTTTCATTCCAATAGCGGGACTTTGGTCATTAGTTTTACACTCCAATCCCTGTAAAGATCAAAGGATCTGTTGTTGTTGTTGTTGTTGTTGTTGTTGTTGTTCTGCAGAATCGTAATCAGATCTTCTGTCTGACTGGATCTCGGATTGCATTCATCATAATTTTTTGTACGACAGCGAAACTAGATCGGAACCTTAGACCTCATCCCAAATCAGAACCCATGTCTGTGTCAAACTGTGCCACTCGCTGTGCCGTCTCTTCATCGCGCCACTCTATAGTGTACATTATACAGGCCTGCGCCACCTTCTGTTACAAAATAGAAGCATTCGCTGCGTTTAAAGTGAAGTTAAACTTTTTTTACTCGATATTTGTTTTAGTAAAAGTTTATTCTTCCTTGTAATTGTACTTTTACTTAGTACACGATCGGATTATCCAGAGTAAGAAACACAACCATCCCACTGCGACCCTGATTAGGATGAAGTGGTTACTTAAGATAAACCCTGAAATAGTTTTGCGAACGCCTCTTCTGATCTGTGACCCAACGCTCGACAGCAGGTAACGACGGTCTCGATTTGACGTGCTCTAATTAGCAGCCCAAGAACACATCGTTACATCTGTTAGCGCTTGTAATTTAACGACCTGCGTTACAAGAAGGATCTCTTAACGTTATCCCGAGTTCTTCCTTCAGCAGAGCGGAGTTCGTCATATTTTCCAGTGCCCGGTTAGCAAGGGTTTGGGTCTGCGATTCATTAGACCCACCTGTAGGTTTTACCTCGTCCTAACCGCAGCCGAGAGGTTACGAGGACTTCTGTGAGCTCCCTCCT
The DNA here is from genome assembly GCA_028566735.1 of Ammoglanis amapaensis. Lineage (NCBI taxonomy): Eukaryota > Metazoa > Chordata > Actinopteri > Siluriformes > Trichomycteridae > Ammoglanis > Ammoglanis amapaensis. The sequence goes on from JAOUQU010420774.1 coordinate 2,419, forward strand.
TCCCGCCGGCTTAAATGCCACTCCGGTTCCCTGGCTCTTAGGTTTCCCCGGGATACAAAAAAGTAATAGAAGTAATAAGTGCTAAAGTTTGTGGGAACAAACAGTGATCATGAACCCAGTGGCCCAGGGGTAAAACCGAACCTTTTGTGGAGGTTGCCTCAGATGCCAGCCTGGATGAGGGCGAGTGTTGGATTACTGTGGCACAGTGAAAACTCCATGATTGCGTGTGGAATGTGCTTGGGTACAGGACACCTCGTGTGTAATGAACACCGGGCACCACAATAACTAGAGTCAAGAACAAACTCCCGTGGCATTCCATTATTCCTTATTCTTGTTTCGATTTTCAGTAGAATATCTGGCAACCTTAACCGGGAAAAACCAGAGGAAAAGAAAAACATAACGTTCGTTCGTTCAGCTACTTATCACAAATCGACTCGATGTTATAACGTCTCATTTGTACACCGTACATTCCCGTAGCGTCGATGCATTTTCCACCGGGAAAACGAGCGTCTCTTCACTTCAACGGGACGTCCAGGAACGTTTCTTTAATCGCTCCGAATCTCGCAGGTCATCGAGTAAATGCCACGATTTTCCACGATGCTCCGTCCCCGGGGCGCTGAGCTGCTACGGGGGGTGACTGGCGGTGTGGGCGGAGCTTCTGTATGATTGGAGGATCAGTCGAGAGGCTGTGTGCCGTTTTGATTGAGATCTGATGTTCGTATTTACACTGTCACTTCATCATCGGGAGGATGGCTTTCTGTATGGAGTTTGCATGTTCTCCTCGGGTACTCCGGATTTTCTCCCACAGTCCAAAGACACGCTGTCAGGTCAATGGTCAATCGTGACACTGACGTTGTCCTGTGTGTGTGTGTGTGTGTGCGTGTGTTAGATAATGGGTCTGACTTTTTTCTTTTTAGTAAGACACCGGAAACTCCCCGGAAAGGTCGCCAGGGCTCAAACATTCACTGCTAGATACAGAAACTTCTTTCTCGACGGCGTTCTACACAAATACAACTCTGAGTGCATGTCTTTGGAATGGACATCCACAAAGACTTCAGAAGGACACGCAAACTCCTAACAAAAAGGATTGTTGAATGGTCGAGAGCACTACCCACCGTGCCACCGAGCTCCTGAAAGAAGAAAAAATTTTTTTTTTGCAAATGATTTTTAAAACGATCCTTTCTTATCGCTGACACAACCCCCCCCTCCCCGATTCTCTTCCGCTAGTGGTAGATCATTCCATGCTTACAGAATCTAAACAGTGTGAGTAAACTCTCTGTGAGCCGTTGCTTTTACTTTCCTAATTCTGTCCATATGGGGCCACTGCAGACCCATGTGTTTTTAATAAAGATGCTCCGATCGCTCGTTTCCACGCTTTCATACAGATCGTGCTACAGAAATACATTGATGGATGGCGAATATATCGATGGTGGTCATTTCCTTCGCCGTTCCGGGCGCATCCGGGCGCATGAGTGCTCGGTAGACCGTTAATGATATACAGTTACCGGGCGATATGTTTTCTTTTTCTTTTATGGAGTAGGTTGCCATGTCATGCCATGTCAGTGCCCGCGGCCACTAGGTCGCCCGAAAGGTCCACCTGTTCTAAAAATAGCTGCATAATTTGCATATTGATAATTATTTGTTTCCTACCTTGTTAAATTATTGTTGAAAATTATAACATGTAATTAAAGGTTATAAATTTGTGATGTCACAAGTGTGTATCAAACTGGTCGCCCTTCGCATTAGTTGGTATCCGAATAGTAGCTCTGAGTTTCAAAAAGGTTGGTGACCCCTGCACTAAATCATGCCGCTATAGTGACCTGTGTATCTACGGGACGATTCTGCATTTCCAGTTGACCGAGTGGCCTGTTTTTAGACTGTGGGAGGAAACGTGGAGCGCCTTGTTTGACGAATGAATGAATGAATGAACGTTTCCTGTCACGGATACGACCGAGAGTTTAAAAAACATGACGTTCAAATTCTCAATAATGAAATAAATCAGGAGAGAATTGGAAATTTCGTTCAGACTTGTTACGTCGTTATGATAACAGATCTGTCCAGAATTTGGCAGAACGATGACAAAACCAATATAAATGCATCAGGAGGTTGATTTGTTGCTCTTAAGTGAATCCGTTATTCAGGACGCAGACGAAAAACAATAACAACAGAGTGTATTTTATCCTAGTTAATCATGACCATGCATGAAGTAATCTGCTTTTTTTTTTACGTACACAATATTGTAATCTGTTTGCCTTCCACGTCGTCTGTTATTACGTCCGAGTTATTATTTTTTTTCTCCGAGGCTTCTCATGTCGGATCTACACGCTCAGGATTACCCTGCGCCAGCCTTTAATCTTCCCGCTGTACAGCAGATTATAACTTCTGTTCCTCTTCAATCTGACCACAGCTTGTTCCACTTACGAAGTTCCTGCACACGTTTCAGGTCCGCCGGTTGTGTTGGAGGCAAACTTCTCCTTCCTTCGTTCGACATGTTTCGTCCACGTGTTGGAACGAATCTTCGTAACAAATGAGTAAAGCCGGTTGAAACATCTGTACGTGCATGTGTGAGTCAGTTGTGTTCTCGCATGGCTCCGATTCACTTTCACATGACTCAACGGGCGGCCTTAACAGCTGCGGGATCCCATTATCTCTCCTGTCGCTCACTGCACAAGTGCTGCTTCCAGCTCCTGTCCGAGGGTCCTGACGTACGCGGTGGACAATGAGGGCTCTGTGAACGCCACGGCGGCTTGGAGTGTCTGTGAGGAGCATCGTGGAGGCCCTGAGCCAGCGGCTTTTGGAAAACGCTCCTGGGCTGGAGTATTGTTACCAGTGCTGATGTAATGTCTTTGCCAGGGTGGGGCGGCTGCAATGAATTACGAGCAATCCAGAACATAAATTTAATTATTTGTATCTAATGCGTTTAAAAGGTGGAGTCGCAGTGAACTTGGCTATAAACGGTACGTTTAGATTTAAGGCATTTAGCTGAAGAGTTTATTCGAAGCAACACTTGAGAGTTTCGAGTCCTCAGACACACAGCTGCAGTTCACTGCTCTTTTATTTACATTTATATTGTGACTTTTATCACTTACTCTGTCTGGAAGGTGTGTGAATCCATCCGTCCGTCCATCCATCCATTCAGCCATCCGTCCGTCCATCCATCCATCCAAACATCCACCCACCTATCCATCCTTCTATACATCCATCCATCTGTTCATCCATCCATCCTTCTATCCATCCGTCCATCTGTCCGTTTGTCCATCTATCCATCCATCCGTCCATCGATCTATCTATTCATCCATCTGTCCGTACATCCATCTATTTGTTCATCCATCCATCCATCCATCCATCCATCCATCTATACATCCACCCATCCATCTATCCATCCATCCATTCGTCCGTCCATCTATCCACCCATCCGTCTATACATCCTTCCATCTATACATCCACCCATTCATCTAGCCATCCATCTATACATCCATCTATCCACCCATCCATCCATCTATCCATCCAAACATCCACTCATCTGTCCATTCATCCATCGTCCGTCCACCAACCCATCCATCCATCCGTCAATCCATCCATCCAAACATCCATCAATCTATACATCCACCCACCCATCCATCCATTCATCTATACATAGTTCCATCCGTCCGTCCATCCCTTCGTCCCTCCACCCATCCTGTCCCATCCCTCTATACATCCGACCATCTATACATCCACCCATCCGTCCGTCCATCCATCCAAACATCCATTCATCCGTCCATCCATCCATCCATCTATAAATTCATCCATCCATCCAGTTGTATGCTACTTCAGCTTTTCTGGTTGTCTGGTGGTTAAAGATTTTATGATCAGTGATCAGAAGGTTGCCGGTTCAAGTCAGTCATGACTGAAGTGTCCTTGAGCAAGTGCCCTTGATTGACCCCTTATTGCCCCAATAGACACCTCAAATATAGGGCTGCCCAATGTGTCAGTAATTACGCTTAATGTAGAAATGTTTTGTGTACTTCAGTGTAATATTTTATTTATTATTTAAGACTGAAAAGAAAATATAGTTGCGGTTATGATTAAAAAAAACAGATCAAGTTGGATCATGGGAGTTTGGGTGGGTGAAGTAGGTTTAGCGTACGAGTATTTTGAAAGTGCACATTTATTAGAGCACGATTTGTTTGCACGCTGATTTATTTTGCTTTTCCGACCCAACGTGTACGATCACTTTGTGCTCAATAAAACCATAACAAGCACTTATTTGTATATTTTTCTTGGAATGATAGAAGCTGGGATCAGAAGACGCTCACTGATGAATCGAGGTTGACGTCCAGATCATCCCACAGAGTTAAACTTCTGCCAGTTTGACATCGTTATCGACTGAAAACTCGGTCCTGCTCGGCTTGTAAACGCAGCCGCTACACGATCGAATTCTTTACGTCCCCTCTTATTGTGAATTAGACTTTTTTTTTTTTCTTGGGAGGTTTTGGCCGGTGTTCCGAACAGCTGGATAAACAATTATAAAGCGGCTTAAACGGCCCGCGGGCTCTTCAGCAAGACGGTGTGAGCTGAAGTGAGTAAACCACAGAAGACAGTTCAATCATGTATTTATTTCTGAAATGATTGGACTTGGAGCAGGACGTCTTCATAAGAAAATAAAATGCTTCATGATAAAGCAGTGGATTTGGAACCTGAAATTATTTCGGATTGAGTTTTGGATCGAGATGATACTTTCTTTACAGATCGTGACAGTCGCCGGTGTTGTTTTAGTCTTTACTCTCTCCCCCCCCCCCATGTATTCTTTAATTAAACTGGGGTTTACGTTGTGGGCTTTACGTCCCTCGTTTGCAATGTAGTCGAGCTCTCGGGGTCTTCAGGGTTTTACACAAGACTTGAAAACATTCGATGAATTCCATTATTTGCTCACGCTGAGTGTAATGAGTGTCGAGCACAACACACGACGGTTTACGTCGGTCACTGAAGGCCGATCGTTTTGATCTAATTACGTCCTGGATTCCACACAATCCCAGACTATATTCCTCCTACATTTATCATTTGCATTATTAGATTATCATAAAACTGGACTAGTCTTTGGACTGTTTTTTGTTGCTTATTAACATTTCTTTCTCACCTGCACGTTACAAAGTTTGTGTAGATTGTGTAGCTTCTCTTTACACCAATTTATTATCAGAATTATTACTGTTATTATTGTAATACGAATCGACCTGATTCGTTACTATTGCTGATGAACTACTAACTTTATTTGCCTGTTAATATTATTAGTATTATTGTTATTATTAGTATATTGTTTATAATAAGTATATTTTAGTAAATGTAAATGCCACACAATGCTACTATTTGCGCTTCTGGTAGATGATAACTGCATTTTAGTATCTCTACTAATTAGTGACAATTAAATTGAACCAACCTACCTACCACCAACCTGTCAACCTATTTTCCAGCCTACCTATTTACCTATCTACAACCAACCAACCAACCTACAAGATACCTACAACCAACCAACTTACCTACAACCTACCAACCACTTGAGTAACTTACCTACCTACAACCAACCAACCAACCTACAAACCAACCAACCAACTTACTTACCTACAACCAACCTACAAACCAACCAACCAACCAACCTACCTACCTACAACCAACCTACAAACCAACCAACCAACCTACTTACCTACAACCAACCTACAAACCAACCAACCAACCAACTTACTTACCTACAACCAACCTACAAACCAACCAACCAACCTACCTACCTACCTACCTACAACCAACCAACCAACAAAACAACCTAGATACTTACTTACCTACCTACCTACATACCTGCAACCAACCTACCTACTTACCTAACTACAACCAACCTATAACCCAACCAACCAACCTACTTACCTACAAACCAACCAACCTACCTACTTACCTAACTATAACCAACCTATAACCCAACCAACCAACTTACCTACCTACAACCAACTTACAAACCAACCAACCAACCAACTTACTAAACTACAACCAACCTACAACCCAACCAACCAACTTACCTACTTATCTACTTACCTACAACCAACCACTCAACCAACTATCCAACCTACCTACCTACAATCTTTTTACAACCAGCCTACCTACCTGAACCCAAACAAATATATTTAATGTCCCGCCAGCACTGACGTAAATTATGGCAGTGAGTTCAAACCAGCATTTGAATTCTCTCGTTCAGTTATAAGCTTCACCCGAGTGATGTTTAGGTTCGGGGTCACTGTGCTAAGCTGTGCGGTCAGTCAGAAGAAAAACACTCGGAAGTCCAGCTGTTCTCAGTTACGAATGAAAAGGAATAAACGAATACATTCGGCTTCCATGTAACGTGTGGATTAGACCTGCTGATCTGATGTCTTGCTCCAGGCCGTGATCCTGCCGTGTTGTTATTGTGTGTGTATAACTACACGTGCGTTCGGAATGTGGACGTGCAGCTGAGATCACTATCAGGGGTTTGGATCTGATTCCATGCAGTGTGAGTGGCTGAAGATCGACCTCACGGTCACATTCAACAGCAGATACGACACAACCGCACAGTAGCTGAGGCACACTTCCGAACAATCGGCCTGAAATAACACAAAAGTCTCGCCATCCGTTTGCAATCGAACGGTTTTACTGTAAATAAAGTCGAAGCCGGATGAATGCGCACGTCGTGGTAGGTGGAAGTTCCAGACTCGTCCAGTCTGAGCAAGTGTAAAAGGAATTCTTTTATCATTAAGAGTCACGCTTAAGGGATCCCGAGTGATCCAAACCGTGGTTTCTTTGAAGCTATGAGATACGACCCTGTAATACAAAGTACGTAAATGAGAACCAAAGGTCATAAATACACACAGATGAATGAATAATAATAATATTTATAATAATAAAGAACTCTTTCTGAAAGGTTTCGTCTCATCGTCACCATGCAACAGATGAAACTTCATATTTTTATGCATTTCTATTGGAAATAATAAGCCGGGGTGGGGAATCGGGGTTGTACATCAGTGGTATCCCAGTGTTTTAATGTACATACGGCACATAAACACCCTGGATGGGTTGTCAAGTCTGTTACAGAGCACACACACACACACATGCACACGTGCACACACGTGCACACGTGCACACATAGGGCAATTTAGTATCTCTATTTGATACAAGTGTGTGTTTTTTGGACTATCGGAGTACACCAGCACTCCTGGGGGAAAACCCACAGGGACAAAAGGAGAACCTGCAAGATTTACACAGAAGGACTTCGTACCCTTGACACAGTGCAGGTAAAAAAAACCAAAATATTTACAATCGTTTCATGAATCTAAACGCTTAATAAATTAAAACTTAATACGCTAGATTTTTAACAGTCATGACACGACGGGTCAAACCCCGAATTCTATCTTAAGGACGGGATGATCCTGGATTCAGCGCTTAACTCGAAGGCTCGGCGTTGGTGTGTAGCTGCACTGAATCCAGCCAGATGTGCTTGAGATTTCATTCAATAAATATGACATCTACTTAGCAATACTAACTGACAGCTTGGCACTTTCTCTAAACATCACTTCCAATACAACATGTTCTCCTCATACATCCCCCCGAAGATCATGCTGATGGAAATAACGCTCGCACAGCAGTGTACCGAGCGTTCGGAGATCTTCATCATCTTCTCAGAGTCTCGGCGCTGATTTAAAGTCTCCATCGACCATTAAAAAACGTTCAACAGGTTCAACATTTCTTTTTGTTTTGATTTTTATATAAAGTGACAGTCTGAGTGATTGAAGGTTAAAGGGCGTTGCTCTGTGGAAGGTCTTGATTAAATAATCCAGCGCCATAAAACTACAGATTCTTTTAATTCATTGTTTTTATCATACATTAGCTCACGAGACACAAAGATTCAAGCACTCAGGTCACTAAAAGCAGTTAAGAAGGATAAAAGGAGATTCACTTCTTAGCAAACAAAGAAAATCTTTGCTAGCTTTATAAAGATTCGCGTCCAGTAGATTCATTTTTATTTACCGCTGAGATTTTGACACACAGTTGAATCAACACTACACACACTTCACACTTCCGTCGTGACCTGTCGACTCTTCGAAATCGGACCGGCAACCTTCCGATCACGAGGCAAGTTCTCTAACCACCGGGCCACGGCAGCCCCCAAGAGAGGGCGCTGTTCCCGGAGGCACTGCAATACCAGGTTGATTTGTGAATCGGATAAAACGAGCCCCAATTCAATCTCCTTGCTCTCATAATCATTTTAACACACGATCCTTCAGGTACTTCATCTTCAAATTCAATTTTATTTGTCATTACACATATACAGATGTACAGTACAATGAAATGTTTCTCTTCGCATATCCCA